>OZ026628.1:32087856-32262856 GCA_964020975.1 Hermodice carunculata | reverse complement strand
TCGATTCAATAGTTTCATACGTTAACAAGCATGTAGAGCCAAGTACATGTACACATTGCAAACATGTTTGACTTTTCTTACGGGGATATGCATGCCAGTTCCAGAGCCAAGAATAAACTCGCTTGACACAGGTTATCAATGATAAAGGGGGGCAACGGGAATCTCTCTCTCTCTCTCTCTCTCTCTCTCTCTCTCTCTCTCTCTCTCTCTCTCTCTCTCTCTCTCTCTCTCTCTCTCTCTCTCTCTCTCTCTCTCTCTCTCTCTCTCTCTCTCTCTCTCTCTCTCTCTCTCTCTCTCTCTCCTTACGCGGTATGTCGGTATTTAGAAGAGCTGGATATGTTAAAATCAAACTATGCAATGTAAATAATTCCATTTTGCAGATACAGTCAAAAATGACTTTGTGTTTCAAAAGAAGCACACTAGCGTCAAAGGGGAAGAAAAAAAATCGGTTTCCATTTTCACGTCAAAGACACGATGTTTATCTCCAAAAGTGTGAAATCAAATTCACGGTGACACACTAAGGACACTGGAAGCTGTAAACGCCTCCAAATCTGCTTATAATAGCCTGCATGCCAAAGCCATGACGGTCATGAATATTTATTATGCATCATGGTAACAAATATACTAAAAGGTCATTGTTTTGGTAAAAGTGGCGCCAAGGAGTAAAGTTGACAACAGTTTCTACACAAAATGGTCACTTTTCCGGAGGCAACAACGACTGCGAACAAGACTGTCATGGCAGACGCATCAACACAGGGTACGGAAATATCTCCACAGTCATGAAATCAAGAATATGTTCTTGATTTGTCTAGAAATGTACAGAGTGTCTGTGTCCCTTATTTACAGACGCCATAGTTTTTTCTTAGTTTTAACCTGTTCCTGAGTTCTGTCATATTTTCTTTCTGCCATGAGATTGGTAAATTTTTGTACACTATATATTTCATCCCACCACGCTGAACCTCGCTGACAACGTTTTCTTCCGACCATATCTAAAATAAGGTCTCCACAGCCTCATTTGACCAAAACTTCAATTAAAATCCGCTGAGTCCACTGGTCAACCAACACAATGATGTTGTCGCAGCATAGCCCATTCTAGCCACTTACTGCAGGTCCAAAAAGTTTCTGGCAGCTCCCTTACTTGGAAGAGGAAGAAAGTGATCGATTCATATATGCCACATCAGAATATTGAGAAAATACATTGTACATGGTCTCAGAATAAAGTTAGTTCAAATAAGTATGTCAAAAGTACCAGATGTGTCCAGTTTTCCAATTCATTTTTAATCCACTTTATCGGTTATCGAATATCATTTCGTGCATCCCGCATATGCTCTTTTATGAAAACAATGATCAAAAATACTGTATTGCATAAATTGACCAAAGCAGTACGGAGTGTGTGCGTACCCCAGGTTACACCAATATGTTATGTATACATAAATTTGGCAGTTGCCAAAGAAAAATTCCCCTGGGGCATCATCAATGGTGATGAAAGGAAACATCAAGTGACATAATTTACTCAAACCACATACTGCAGAAGAAGACCACGAAAAAGGAGACAAAAAGAGAAAGGCAAGGAATCCGGAAGAAGATACAGCATGGTCTATGTGGCAGATAGTGCAAGTGATAATGGAGATACATATGAACGAAATTTTTGCTATTTTGCATCTATATAGGAATACAGCCTCAGCCAAACAGAGTGGCCTCCCACACTCCTGATGAAGTGACAAATACGATAAATTTATGTCGACCTGTATGGGAATCGAACCCACTCCCTTCGGCACACTCGCCTAGCTAAATGTAAAGTCGAACACGCTGACCTCTAGGCCATCGGGGCAACCCCAAAAAGGTTGACCGAGGACCCAGGGTGATGTTATAGCAGGTGTGGCTTGTACATTGACACGGAAGGGCACTTCCACCGACCGACAATTTATGAAATACACCTCTAATATGAGTTATATAATATATCTGGGCCCTGACATGTTCTAGCCCACTGAGGGCCCGAACATGTCATTTATTATTTCTACCAACTTGTCTTGGTGTTATTCACTCATTAGTGATAGATTTCCTTGGTGTTGTTCGACACATTGAACTTAAATGTCATTTATTCTTAAATAAAAGTTTGAGCTGATATACTTACAAAGTTTGTAGGAGCAGGGCTGCCAAAAATTTTTCAAAACACTTTCTATAAGAATCCTCACGGGTGAGATTTCTCCCAAGCAGATAAAGATATGACTCAATAAACTCTTCAAACTTGTTCAGTATCATCAATTCACTTGGACTCTTATCAGTCAGATTGAGCTCACTACAAAAAAGCAACAAATCAAATCATGTAAGGAAATTGTTTTTTCCACTGAAAGTAGCATTAATTTAATGTACATAATTTATTATTATATGAACACAGCGATAGAAACAAATTTTTAATTAGAGGACTGTGTTAACAACCTGTGCTCAGCTGACCTTCCACAAAATCAAAGCTGCAACTGAATAGAGTTTTAGCTTAGTGCACAACATTTAGAAGTATTTCAAAGTACATGTACCCGAATTAAAAAAATCGTTTAAAATCATGAATCCACAGCATTGCTTCCTAGTGAACAACTACCCTTCCACAAGGAACACATATCCATCAAGTTTCAGCTTAATCTGAAAGACAGTTCTGTAGAAAAAATCAAAAATAGCGAAACACACAAACAAATCATTAAAGAATTGGAAAAAGGCAGTGCCACCTGGTGAACAAAGTAGGAACTAGGAGTCCTAGTTCCTGTGTGATATCAAAGTATTTGGGTGAGTGGTTTCAGAGAAGAAGATTTTAAGATTTGTCCGATGAAAGAACAAAAAAAATCATTAAATATCCAAAAATCACTGCAGCGTGACCATTTGTACAAACGTAGTAGAGACCCACCCAATGTATATTGCCACCAAGTTTAAAGTGAATCTGGTTGGTGGTTTCAGAGAAATTGAAAATGTGCATAAGCTTTGGAATGCCAAAAGAAAATAAAACATAAACAAGAGGACTGTGACAGTCATGTGCTCAGCTGACTTAGTTACCCCTTGACCTTGGAAATGAGGCCACGGTCACTGACCTATTCTGAATCTAACTTTCATAGAGGGCCATCCCCGTGTGCAAGATCAAAGTCACAGTACAAATACTTCTCAGGTTATCATGCGACCAGTAAAATCCATGTTAGTGGCTCTGTGACCTTGACAATGAGGTCAAGGTTACTGATGTACAATCTCAATCTTCCCTAAATAGAGGACCACCAGCAAGTTCAACATCAAGGTCCTACCTTTCAGAGTTCTCAAGATACAAAGTGAAAAGACTTTGGGAATGAGGTGAAGATCACACAGGTACTGTCTAAGTCTCGCCTTTGCTCAGGACAACCACCATCTTCACCATCATGGTCCAAGTTCAAAAAGCTCTCAACTCGTCAGATGAACAGTACAATTTAAGCAAGTGGCTCTATGACCTTGGGAATGTGGTCAAGGTCACTCATGTACTGTCCAAGTCTGGTCCTTACAAAGGACAACTAGCATGTGCAATATGAATGTGCTACCCTTAATAGTTCTGAAGTCACCCTATAAACAGTGAATTTCATGCACCTCGCCTTGTGACCTTGGTAAGGAGGTCAAGGTCACTCAGCTACTGTACATGTAGCACCCCATACCCAGAAGTGTCCCTATGCAATTTCAAAGCAATTGGCTCAGTATATTCAAGGATAAAGACTTTTGAAGATTTGGCCAAAAATGAAAAAAAAACAAAAATTATAAAAAATTATTGGACTGTGACCATTTGAACAAACTTGGTAGATACTCACTCAAGAAACACCCCCACCAAGCTTGAAGTGAATCTAGCTGATGGTTTCGCAGAAGAAGTCAAAAACTGTCAATTAGCATTGCACACCCTGATGACTTTGCAATCCTCATTGACTTGCATGGTAATCAATAGGCATGTAAAATCAACAAGAAACATTTATAAAAAAACGCAAAAATCACTAGACCGTGAACATTTGAATCAACTTGGTAGAAACTAACCTGAGACACATCCCCATCAAGTTTGAAGTGAATCTGGTAAATGGTTTTCAGACGAGGTTGAAAATGTAAACCAGCATTGCAATTCCCCTTGACTTACATTGTAAACAACAGGAATGTATGCATTGACCAACAAGTACCCGAATTGAAAAATTCGTAAAAATAACAGGGATACAGAGCAACGCCACCTGGTAAACAACCTTGTGTGGCCCTTGCACAAAGAACATATCCACCAAGTTTCAGCACAATCTGAAAGATTGTTTTGGAGAAGAGGTCCAAAATAGCAAAACCGTACAAAAATTAATAAGAAATAGAAAAAATTGCAGCGCCACCTGTTGAACAAATTAAGGTCTGGGGGTCCCCAGAAGTGTCTCAAAACAATTTGAAAATAATTGGCAACGCAGTTTCGGAGAAAATGATTTTTTGTTATTTCCCCAAAAAATGAACAAAAAAATTCATTAAAAATGCAAAAATCACCGGACCGTAAACATTTGAACTAACTTGGTAGAGACTCACGCAAGGCACATCCCCACCAAGTTTGAAGTGGGTCTGGCAGATGGTTTTAGAGAACAAATTAAAAAAAAAAGGAATTGTTGATGCCGAACTACGACGACAGACGACCATAAGATAAGCTCAGCAGACTGACAAGTCAGCTGACCTAAAAAAGCAAAAATTAATGGAGCACGACCAGTTTCAGAGAAGATTTTTTTGAAGCTTTGCCCCCCAAAAAACCAAAAAGTTCATAACAAAATCCAAAAATCCCTGGAACATGACCAATGGAACAAACTTGGTAGAGACCCACCAAAGGAACATTGTTTGAAGTGACGGTGTCCCGGAACAAGTCAAAAATGTAAATTAGCATTAGAATGCCCATTGACTCACATAGCAATCACCAGGAAAGGTGCATATACTCATAGTACCCCAAAAAATATTTAAAAATCAGGAATCTGCAGCATTGCCTCCTCATGAACAATTTTGTTTGACCCTTCCACAACGAACATATCCACCAAGTTTCAGCTTAATCTGAGGGACAGCTTTGGAGAAGAAGTCGCAAATAGCAAAATCAGACAAAAAATCATAAAAAAGAGAAAAAATTGCAGCACCTCCTGGTGAACAAATTAGGAACTAAGAGTCCTCAAGAGTGTTCTTATGTGATATCAAAGCAATTGGGTGTGCAGTTTCAGCAAAGCATTTTAAGGTTTGCCCCCAAAAGGAACAAAATATCATAAAAACTCGAAAATTCACGGGAGCATGACCATTTGAACAAGCTTGGTAGAAACCCATTGCAGGTGCATTGCCAATAAGTTTGAAGTGAATCTGACCAACGGTTTTGGAGAAGTTGAAAATGTAATTGTGGACTGACCCACGGACGACAGGCCATCCTTAAAGTTCAGATGACTGACAAGTCAGCTGAGCTAAAAATACAGATAATTTGCAGCGGCAACTGGTTAACAAATTAAGGACTAGGAGTCCGTGGGAGTGTTACTATGTGATATCGAAGTGGTGGTGGTTTTGGGGAAAAGATTCATTCCAAAGTTCATTCCAACCTGCTTTCAAGTGAATCTGGGTGAAGGTTTTCTGGTAGAAAAACTTAATAACCATTGCAATCCCTATCGACTTATACAGTTTATCTCTGTTCATAACAATTGGAATGTAGGCATAATTGATAATTATCTGCATCTAAAAAATTATTAAAAAAATCAGGGACCAGCAGTAAAACCATGCAGCGAAGGCATAATTATCAACACACATCCATGGACATAATCCAGGGGAACACTTACGTTCATTGAGTGTGTTGGAAAAGCATTGGAAGCAGGCTGTTGTTTATCTACTGTTGTCTTGCAGAAAAGCTACCAGTTTTTTATTTTTCTATGGTTGGCACCCCCCCCCCCCCCCAAAATAAGATTTGCTTCAAAGTAAATCTGTCTGTGTGCCTTGAAAAGTTGTAAATATAGAATGCTACAACTTTTATTCTTTGACACTTCACATTACATTATGCTTATGGCTGCATGCAAATTTCAAAGTCCAAATAACCTTGACCTTTAACCTTTACAGGTCACATATAAATTGTGCAGTGTTACAATACCCACAATTTAAGCCTGGCATGAACCAAATCGGATGGAAGTTGACCAAGTTATGGCAGGATTAAACTTTCAAAGGTCCAAATGACTTTGATCTTTGACCTTTAGAGGTCATATGTACATTTAAAAAATGAGCAGTGTTAGCAAAGCTACAATTTGAGCCTAACGTGATCAGAATTGGATAAATTTTGACTAAGTTATGGCTAGAAGAAAGCCACCATCGAAAGTGGCCTTTGACCTTGAAATGACCATTGACCTTGAGATGACCTCTGCCTGAAGTGAACCTTGACCTCAAAAATGATATTTTTCCTAGAATGGACCTTTGACCTTGACATGACCTTTACCTTGCTATCATCGAACACCTATACACTCGGAACTACATCTTCTATAGTATATAATAATATATCGAAGATTTAAAATTTAATTACCCCTCATTTGCATAATTGTGAAAAGCATGACCTCTCATAATAAAAAGGCCAGACTTTATCCATAGAAGTATAATTGCACCAAGTTTGGACTTTCTACATGTAACACTTTTCAATTGATGTGTCGGACAAATCTGCCAGTAAAGAAAGAAAGAAAGAAATAAAGAAAGAAAGAAGGAAAGAAAGAAAGAAAGAACAAGAAAGAAGATTTGCTTCAAGGCAAATCTGTCTGTGTGCCTTCAAAAGTTGTAAATATTAAATGCTACAATTTTATTCTTTGGTTCTTCACATTATATTAAGCTGATGGCCGCGTGCAAATTTCAAAGTCCAAATGACCTTGACCTTTGACCTTCGCAGGTCACATGTAAATTGTGCAGTGTTACAATGCCCACAATTTAAGCCTGACATGAACCAAATCGGATGAAAATTGACCAAGTGATGGCAAGAGGAAAATTTCAAAGGGCCAAATAACCTTGACGTTTGCCCTTTTGAGGTTACATGTTCTTATAAAAAGGTGCAGTGTTGCAATACCTACAATTTGAGTCCATCATGATCAGAATTGGATGGAAATTGGCTAAGTTATGACTGGATGAAACATTCAAAGGTCCAAATGACTTTGACCTTTGACCTTTAGAGGTCACATGTAAATTTTAAAATGTGCAGGGTTACAATAGCTGCAATTTGAGCCAACATGCTCAGAATTGGATAAAAATTGACCAAGTTATGGCTAGAAGTAAGCCATTATCAAAAGTGGCCTTTGGCCTTGAAATGACCTTTGACCTTGAGATGACCTCTACCTGAAGTGAACCTTGACCTTAAAAATGACATTTTGGCTTAAATTTGACATTTGACCTTGACATTTGAGTTGACCTTTACCTTGCTATGATCAAACTCCTATACACTTGGAACCACATCTCCTATACTACATAAGACATTGAAGATTTAAAACTTTAATTTGCCCTCATTTGGATAATTTTGAAAAGCATGACCTCACATTATAAAAAGGCCAGACTTCATCCACAGAAGTATAATTGTGCCAAGTTTGGGGTTTCTATGTGTAACACTTTTCAAATGAAATGTCGGACAAATTTGCCTGTGAAGAAAGAAAGAAAGAAAGAAAGAAAGAAAGAAAGAAAGAAAGAAAAAAAGAAAGAAAGAAAGAAGAATTCCTAGAAGAACAGTATGTCTGTGTTGGCACACAGACATAAAAAGAAAGAAACAAACAAACAAAGAATTCCTACAAAAACAATATGTCTGGCACACAGACATAACTAGAAAAACAATATGTCTGTGTTGGCACACAGACATAAAACAACAAGGGATAGGGCACCTGTGGTTACTTAAGAGTTCTTCACATGGTAAGTAAATTTACAGAACAAACATCATGCTATTTTGTTACGATTTAGATATACATGCTAATATGAAATGAATTACTTTAAGGCCACTAATGGTAAAATATGACAATACCAAAATAAGCCCGAAAGGTACCTTTTAAAAGTAAACGTTTCATAGTAAACAGGCCCTAGAACCTACCATCACAGTCCAACTGAGTCAGGGGTTTGGACCCCAATTCTCCATCACATCTCGTGATCTAACCAGAAAAAGTACAACTGTATGTAAAACTCCATAGTATGTCAGTGTACCCCATTTTTTTTTTTTTTTTTTTTTTTGCATGCACATTTTGAAATACAACATTCATAAGTATCCCCTACTAGAATGGCAAAGCATTCACCAAAATGATAAACAGGAATGCTTTCAAGAAAGGAAGACCCAAAACAGTAGAACCCCACACAAGTTCTAATGTGTTGATCACTTGTCTTTGTACTAGTCATAGATGGGTTTCCAAAGAACTGGCCATGGTATGACTATGTTATTGTGCATGTGTGTGTAGAAATTTGCATTTAACAAAAAAAAAGTCATTGTATCAAGGTGTATTTGGCTTTGGCTGATTGATAAACTGGCATTTATCCTTTCAAGGAATGCAGTTGTAGTGACAACTTCAAATGGACTGCCGACATCAATACCATTACCAAAAAAGCCCATCAAAAACTTGGGTATGTTAGGCGCAACACAAAGGGCATGCCAAGTGACAAAAAAAATTGCATACAAGTCGCTGGTCCGACCACATGTGGAGTACTGTTCATCAGTCGTGGACCCTTTCACCAAAACGGTCTCCCAGAAAATTGAACAGGTTCAACATAGTACAGCCAGATTTGTGACCAACGATTACCGCAGAACCAGCAGTGTAACTCGTTTGCAAAAAAATATGAAATGGGAACCCTTTTCCCAGCATTGTCTGTCATCTAGACTCACAATGGTATGTAAGATCATGCACGATGAAGTTGCAATACCCAAGAACGACTTTTTCCAGCTTAACCCTACCAGATCAACCCGAAGCAGTACTAACCTGAAACTCAACGATACCAACCCAGAGGAAATATTGACAAGTTTGCCTTTGGCCAACAAACTGTCGCAGAATGGAAATCTCTTAAACTGCCCATACTTATACTTCCTGTTGGTTCGTGCTGCTGTGAATCCGCCATATGCATATTGCTTCCTGGTAAATGGTAAAATGCGGAAAAGCGGACCGGACTCGGACCATAGTCCTCGTGCGGTGATAATAATATTACTATTAATCATATGTGACCATTTACACTCTGTGGTGCTGTCTGGGGTAAGTAAGTAAGTAAGTAAGGAAGTATGTAAGTAAAAAGAATAAAATGAATAAATGAAATAAATAAATAAATAAATAAAAAATTAAATAAATAAATAAATAAATAAATAAGTAAGTAAGTAAGTAAGTAAGTAAGTAAGTAAGTAAGTAAGTAAGTAAATAAATAAATAAATAAATAAATAAATAGTCGGAGGCAACCACGACATTGTATTTATGTCTGTGTGCCAACACAGATATATTGTTTTTCTAGGAATTCTTTCTTTCTTTCTTTCTTTCTTTCTTTACAGGCAAATTTGTCCGACATTTGAATTGAAAAGTATTACATGTAGAAACTCCAAACTTGGCACAATTATACTTCTACAGATGAAATCTGGCCTTTTTATAATGAAAGGTGATGCTTTTCAAAATTATGAAAATGAGGGCTAATTAAAATTTTTAAATCTTCAATATATTATATACCATGGTAGATGTGGGTCCCAGTGTATAGGAGTTCGATGATAGCAAGGTAAAGGTCATGTCAAGGTCAAAGGTCAATTCTAAGTAAAAAATCATTTTTAGGTCAAGGTTCACTTCAGGTAGATGTCATTTCAAGGTCAAAGGCCATTTTAAGGTCAAAGGCCACTTTTGACAGTGGTTTTCTTCTAGTCGTAACTTGCTTAATTTTTATCCAATTTTGAGCATGTTGGGCTCAAATTGTAGCTATGGTAGCACTGCACATTTTTAAAATGTACATGTGACCTCTAAAGGTCAAAGGTCAAGGTCATTTGGACCTTTGAAAGTTTCAACCTGTCATAACTTGGCCAATTTCCATCCAATTCTAATCATATTGGACTCAAATTGTAAGGATTACAACACTGCATATATTTATAAGAACATGTATCCTGAAAAGGGTAAAGGTGACGGTCATTTGGCTCTTTGAAAGTTTCATCTAGCCATAACTTGGTGAGTTTTTTCCGATTTGGTTCATGTTGGGCTTAAATTGTGGGTATTGTAACACTGTGAAATTTTGCATATGACCTGGAAAGGTCCAAGGTCATTTGGACTTTTTAATTTGCATTCAGCCGTAGGCTTAATTTAATGTGAAGTACCAAAGGATAAAATTTGTAGCATTTAATATTTACAACTTTTGAAGGCACAACCAGTTTATGACAAAATTTTAGTTGCTGTTACACATTATACAAATATTCCACATTCGAAATTTTGTTTAGATCTGAAAATACCAGATCTGATATATTGACTGTTTGCTGCAAAACTAATGGCGGGTTTTGTTTAGTTTCGTTTGTCTTTTTAAAGTTTTAAATTTCTATCAAGTTTGTGAGTTTGCCCCACTCAAGGATCGTGCAGTTAAGTAGAGAAAGTACTTAAGAATTGTAGTTTCAAGAATGTTGGAAGCGAGTTTTTAGTTTAAACATAACACATACTGTTTGCAAGATTTCGATAGAAATGTCTCAAAATGATTACCCAGTTCAAGTGTTGATCGAAAAAGATGCAAAAATATTTGAAGTAAAAATTTCTTTTAAAGAATCTTATATATCCTAACGCCATCAATTTTAGTCGTATATATGTTAATTCTAATTTTGTGGTTAGGGGAACAACATTTTCTTTATGTTTTTTTCAAGATAACTTGTCTACATTCAGACATTTAGCAAAATCATGGTTCACATAATGTGCTGGATCGGCAAATATAAACCATAGTTCTTGATGGTACCCTTTTGTTTTGTTTTTGTTTATGCTTTTTTAATTTGTGTGTTTTTTGTTTTTGTTTTAGTAATTTGCTTCGTATCATGTAACCTAGTAAATGTTTACTCATAGCTAACATATGATTCCAGTCAAATGTAACCTAGACCATGTTTTTCGTAATGTGCCTTTTACCCCAAGATGGAGGGTGAATGCAATCAAGATTCTATTCTGTTAAATTGGGACATAACTGTTGTAAATATATAGGTTGTATTATCGGCATAAATTATGTATACAGAGTACATGTCATTGGTCTGCAGATATGACAACATGGATATATACATGCATGCATGCATACATACATACAAACTCTTTTTAAGGAACAAATCCTGTCTGCGTGTTTTCATTTTCTTTGTGGTTTTACTTGTTCGAAAGACTGATTTAATGAAAAGGCCTATACAGTTACGCCCGGCTAAAAGTTAACAGCCAAATGCTTTTTTCGCGTTTTTCTGGTGTTTGGCTTGTGTTTGGAAACGTTTGAAAACGTTTGGAATGTGTTTGGAAAGTGTTTGGAATGTGTTTGGAAAGCGTTTGGAAAGCGTTTGGGAAAAATCTCAAACACTTTTACAAAACATTCGAACACTTTAAAAAAACTATCGAACACTTCTCCAAACGCGTTCAAACACTTTCCAAACGCGTTGAGCAATTATCTGAACGATTTCAAACACTTTCACAAACGCATTCAAACACTATGCATTTCAAACACTTCCATTTAAATGATGAAGAATCTCTGAACGTATTTTCAACAGGTCCAGCAATATATGATGTACCAACATGTAAATTTGCACTTATCCAGCATTATAGGTTTTATATATTTATATAAAACACGATCAAAATACGTTTACCCAAGTGTCTAATTCAACTAAGATTAATTAAAGACTTAATTCTTCATTCTTCATCTTTCAAAAACTGTTTCGGAGTAAATCCATGGGCAATATCATGATCAGATCATGATTCATGAAGCAAATTCAGTGGGTAGTGTCATGTACATCTTAGAAGGTAGCTTTTGTTGCGTTTTCCACTCTATCACAGGCATAAACCAGTTGCAATTTGTCATGCAAACAAGAAAACAATGATATAGCCTATAATATATACACATGCATTGTTAGTGATACATGTACAAACTGTTAGATACAACTGATTTTTTTGAAAGAGCATAATTTCAACTTTATTGGGAAATATACATAGTATAGCTTTTTGGCTTATCCATAAATGAAGACATGCACATGTTGTTGGGATTTTTAGGTGCTGATCAGCTTTTAGACACTTGTTAAAAAATATTCCTGTCACTAGAATTAAATTACCAAGTGTACATGTACATGTATCACATACGTTTGGCCCTAACTGTAAAGTGTTTGAAAGCGTTTGGCAAAGTGTTTGAAAACGTTCGGCTTTCACCAAACGCGTTCTGCAAAGTGTTTCAAAGAGTTTGGAAAAGTGTTTCAAAGCGTTTGGCAAAGTGTTTGTATGTAAAGTGTTTGCAAAGTGTTTGCTACGCGTTTGCAAAATGTTTGACTTTCACTGAAAGTGTTTGGGAAACGTTGGTGCGTTTGGCGTTTGTTAACTTGAACGCGAGCGTAACTGTATATCTGATGCCACTCAATGTCGAATCCTTAAGCACCATTATAAGGAAACAGCAATAAAGCCTACAGACAAATTCATTTTGATTCTATTTGTCAAGAAAGTGTAAGTCTCACCTGATGAAGCTGTCAAGAGGGTGGTCCTGCCGGGTCCAAGCTTCCATCTTACACGGTGATGAAGAAAGGCGCTGACATGGGATATTCAAATCCATCAGTCTACCCTCGTTGTAGCAACCCCTATTTGCCAGATTTGCGTATCCAATAAAACAGATACAGTTTAGAAAGATAAATGTGTTCGAAGAACCACCAAAAATAGTTTTTTTTGTACCATAGAATTTACGTAAGTGCAAACTTCCAAAATCATTTCTGTAGATAATGACTTCCAAAATCACTTCTGCAGATAATGACAGATGACCTTTATGATGAAGTTTCACTTTTGTCTGCACTTGCTGAATGGCTAGCGGTATGCCATGCTGTGGTCTGGATGAGAGGGGTTAGACGGTACATTTTCTGCAAGTCAAGCTTAATTGTGACATGGGAATACAAGCCAGATCAGACACACTAACACACACACATACACACACACATATATATATATATATATATATATATATATATATATATATATATATATATACATATACATATACATATATATACATATATATATATATATATATATATATATATATATATATATATACATATACATATATATATATTATATATATATATAAGACGCAACATGGTATCTGCCCAGCCAGCCTTGTTGAGGCAACATTAACACTCCTTTTTTCTACAACATACTTGTATGCAAATATTCGATACGAAAGAAAACTGTGTCTAAAGAAGTTCTTCTGTAATAGATCCATTACTCTCAAATTTGCAGAATTGCTTAGCTGTAACAAAAATTAACCAACAAGAAAGCTCGTAAAGTTTAGTCTTCTCTTCCAGTGATATCATTCATTGTTCCCCGCATATCATTAACCTTTTGTGTACTATTAGTATTTAAAGTATGTGTGTCAACACACACTTTTCTTTCTTTCTTTCTTTCTTTCTTTCTTTCTTTCTTTCTCTCTTTCTTTCTTTCTTTGTGCCAACCCAGACATACGGTTTTTCCTCGCGTTCCATGGCACGCAAATTTATCCGGAGTTATTCTCAGACACTCATATTTTTGCCATGGTGACTGACCTACCGATGAAATTTTGCCAAATGGTTTGGAATGGTCATGATCTTTAAAATAATACAAATGAGAGGCAATTAAAATTTTAAAAGCTGTATATCTTCCAAACTATTGCAGATAGGCACAAAGTTTTAACTTACACATGTAGGTTTGAGAAATCTGTCAATGGACTGTAAACAAAAGTTCTAGAAGTGCAACTAAATATGGCAAAGTTGAGGCTTTCTCGCCATTTTGATTGTCTAAATTTATTCTTGTGGAAGGGGGAAAGGGGGCCCTGGGTATCCTAAACAGGCAACAGTAGCATCAACTTGAACAGGGATATACATGTGATGAATTATTCTGCTATAAAAATTTGAAATGGGCTATGACTGGTCTCTCCCTCTCTCTCTCTCTCTCTCTCTCTCTCTCTCTCTCTCTCTCTCTCTCTCTCTCTCTCTCTCTCTCTCTCTCTCTCCTCCCTCTCTCTCTCTTTCTCTCTCTCTCCTCTCTCTCTCTCTCACTCTCTCTCTCTCTTCTCTCCCTTCCTCTCTCTCTCTCTCTCTGTCATGTCCATATGTACAGAATTTGAAGATCTTGGCAGTGTTAGCCTGGGGAACAATTTATGAACATTTTAGCAAATGTCATTATCGTTTGTCATTCGTATAAGGTTCTAGCAAATATTGTATTACTGCATTGGTCCTTTAACCATGACCTTCAGCACAAATTTTGACATATTCAGTTAACTGACTTTATTTTGCTGTTGTGCTACTTGTTTTTTTTTTCTTTGCTAGTTTCACTCATTAAAAAAATCCCTAAAATGAAAACTGCTGTGAGAAAAGGATTTAAACTTAGTGTTAATGGTTTTTTTTTCTCCAAAGGGACAAATTTAAAACTTGAGTGAAATGCCTCGAATAAAAAACACCAAACATATGAACATGTAGACAATACAGGTGCTGCCTTATGGCTGTAACATTACCACTGTATCCCATGGGGGTGATGGGTTTTGTTGGATAATATATATTTGTCACATGTTCATATATTAGAAATCCAATAACATGTAGCACCACATATACATTAACACTATTTCCACATAATTTTCCGCTATAAAGCTGTATGCAAAATTATTTTTCCTCTCACTATGCAGATCCATTTACCCCTCTTTCATTATGGATCGCTCAAAAGCATGTTACACACACCATCATTGCAGACCATTCACACTTGAGTTGTACCTTGTGTTTGCAGTTGTATGTTTCCATTTTACTCACATTAACTCTCACTTTTATTTCCACATGGGGAAAAACTGTTCATAATATGCTTGGAGACACCATCTACTTGTCATAGAATTCTTCCAGAATCTAATTTGAGGCACACTGCGGAGAGAACACAGTTTTTGTTAGTATTTAAGAGAAAATGGAGTGGCAGTTTCCTATACTGAACTTGGAATGGAGGCTTTCTATTCTACTTGGAATGGAGATTCTCTAATACACTAGCTTGGAACGGAGGCCTCTCATTACTGTGCGATGATAAACAACTGCCAAACATTGCATATAATAATAATTGAGCAACACGTTTGAAAAGATCCCATTATTACATCAAAAATGTTCTAGCTGTCTAAGTTGAACAGATAAATCCTATGCACTTTGACCAACCCTTGATTGATGAGTAATATTTTGACAACTCTTTCTAGTAGTGTACATTGTGTTATAGCATACAGCCTTGCAGCAAGGAACGGTTTTTAAATTAATTCAGTTAAATTTTTATAAAGGGAATTCAAACTAAATCTGCCAGGATACATATAACATAACTTTAACAGTTGCACATTGGCTGTCATTGTTACTAGCATGTCATAATTTTTACTTTTGTCTATGTATGTATATGAATTATATGCGTAATTTTTATTTTATTACGTAAACTAGACAGACCATTAATGTATTGTATTTTTTCCATCTTGTATCTAGTGTGTTATAAATTGCAACGCATTGAACTTCAAGTGATACTTGCTGCTCAGACATTTTAGAACTTATATATGAATTTGCAACCCTTATTGGGAAGCGGCAATTTGTGGTACGTGATATGTGAAAGTAATGTTGCTCTGATTTGTGAAATACCTACAGTGATATGTGACATTACATTGAATTACTGTGATTGGTTCATATCTTAAATTCTTCTCTGTGATACGCAATATTTTAAAAAGCAGCTCTTATTTAACATATGCACCAAACTGGGGGTAGTCATTAGCTTTCCAGTAATATATACTTTCCATGCATTTAGACCAATACTCTTCTTTCTATATGCATCAACATGTAGTAGTCCCCCCATATTGCTTTGGTATATTTTGTGTCATTAAGCTTAGACATTAAACTTGAATACTTCCAACATACTACAGATGGGTGTGCTATTCTGCTTCAGAATCACAGCGATAAACATTTTTCAAAGCATTTCTACAATTCGATTTTTCAAGCTCTCAGGCAGATTTGCTGTGAAGCAAATCTTCTTTTTTCCTTATGTCTGTGTGCCAACACAGACATATCGTTTTTCTAGGAATTCTTTCTTTCTTTCTTTCTTTCTTTTTCTTTCTTTCTTTCTTTCTTTCTTTCTTTCTTTCTTTCTTTCTTTCTTTCTTTCTTTCTTTCTTTCTTTCTTTCTTTCTTAATTAATTAATTAATTAATTAATTAATTAATTAATTAATTAATCAATTAGTTAATCAATTAATCAGTTTATTTATTTATTTATTTATTTATTTATTTATTTATTTATTTATTTACAGGCAAATTTGTCTGACATTTCATTTGAAAAGCATTACACGTAGAAACTAAAAACTTGGTACAACTATACTTCTATAGATGAAGTCTCGCATTTTTATAATGAGAGGTCATGCTTTTAAAAGTATGCAAATGAGGGCTCATTAAAGTTTCAAATCATCAATATCTTATATACTATAATAGATGTGGTTCCGAGTGTATAGCAGTTTGATCATAGCAAGGTAAAGGTCATCTCAAATGTCAAGGTCATTTCAAGGTCAAAGGTCAATTTTAGGCCAAAATGTCATTTTTGAGGTCAAGGTTCACTTCAGGTAGAGGTCAGCTTAAGGTCAAAGGCCATTTCAAGTTCAAAGGCCACTTTTGATTCTGGTTTTCTTCCAGCCATAATTTGCTCAATTTTTATCCAATTTTAATCATACTGGGCTCAAATTGTAGCTATTATAACACTACACATTCTTACATTTACATGTGACCTCTAAAGTTCAAAAGTCAAGGTTATTTGGACCTTTGAAAGTTTCATCCAGCAATAACTCGTCCAATTTCCATCCAATTGTAATCATGTTGGACTCAAATTGTAGGTATTGCAACGCTGCACAATTTTGTAAGAACATATGACCCTTAAAAGGGCAAAGGTCACGGCCATTTGGGCCTTTGAAAGTTTCATCTTGCCATAACTTCGTCAATTTTCATGAAATTTGGTTCATTTTGGGCTTAACTTGTGAATATTGTAACACTGCGCAATTTACAAGTGACCTGTAAACGTGAAAGGTCAAGGTCATTTGGACCTTTGAAATTTTCTTCCAGTCGTAACTTGGCCAATTGCCATCATGTTGGACTCATATTGTAGGTATTGCAATGCTGCACATTTTTATTAGAACATATGACCTAAAAAGGGCAAAGGTCACGACCAGTTGGGCCTTTGAAAGTTTCATCTTGCCATAACCTCGTCAATTTTCATACGATTTGGTTCATGTTGGGCTTAACATGTGGAGATTGTAACACTGTGCAATTTACATGTGACCTGTAAAGGTCAAAGGTGAAGGTCATTTGGACTTTGAAATTTGTATGTAGCCATAAGCTTAATGTCATGTGAAGTACCAAAGGATAAAAGTTGTAGCATTTAATATTTACAACTTTTGAAGGTACACAGACAGACTTGCTTTGAAGCAAATCTTCTTTTCTAATTCTTTCTTTATTCTTTCCTCTTTACCAGTGAATTTGTCCGACACTTTTCTCGGACAGTATTATACGTAGAAACTCCAAACTTGGCATGACTGTACCTCCATACGAGAAGCTGGGCTTTTCGAGACAGAAGAATGAAGATGTTTAAGATAATGCAAATTAGAGGCATTTGAAATTTAAAATCTTGAATATCTTCAAAAGTATAATAGATAGCAATGTCATTCCAATTACTGCTGAGAGATTATAGAACATTGCGCATCTAATGAATTTAAAACAAAAGTTGTAACAATTTAAATTACGCTAATTACAAGCATTTGAATTTTTAAAACTTGAATATCTTCAAAACTATTAAAGATGGTGATGTCATTTCAATTTCTACTCGGGGATTGTTGAACCAAAATTGTAGGATTTAATGTATGCAAATTAGGTAAACATGCAAAATGTAAATCTTGAATATAGCTTCAAAACTATCATAGATAAAGGTGCCATTCCTACTTCAATTTATGGGTTTGCGGCAAAACCCCATCCAATGAACCACAAACCAAAGTTGCAGGCTTTTAATTTACGCAAATTAGGCAAATACACAAAATTAAAATTTTGAAAAGCTTCAAAACTATTATAAATACTAGTTCCATTCAAATTTCATTTTATAAGGTGGTGACATGGCCACATCCAATGAACCAAGAACCAAAGTTGTAGCATTTTACTTTATGAAAAATAGGCTGATACACGGAAATTAGATTATGTTGAACAGATGCAAAATGTAGCATTTCAAACTGTTCTCATTTTGAAGGCACCCAGACAGATTTGCTGTGCAGCAAATCGCCTTTTCTAGTTTTACTTGCAATGGCTCCAGGAGGGCGTTATGTGCAATAAAATATTCTGATTCTGATCCAATTCAAGAGTCTTGCGCACGTGTACCGACTCTACACCTCGTAACGGTTATGAGTTCTCGAGAAAGAGGAGGGCAACCTACTGTTGACACGGCGGGACAAAAAACATCAACAGATTGACATGCATGCTAGGCGGTGAACTGGTATGAAACAGCAGATTACTAACGAGCTTGTAAGTTACCATTGCCTGTGTTTCTTTATATTATTATGGTGCTAAATGCCAAGGCCTAGCATTTTTCCACCGTTTCATTCAGAACCGTTGCCCTATTTGTTCATTCAGAATGCCCGTCGTCCGTCCGTTTAACTTTCGTTCAGGTCAATCAATGGTGCGATTATATGTTGAAAGCACCAACCAAATGTGGTGCCCACTTTTGAAATAGCATACTGATGCATAGAAAAAATGTGTAAAGAAGAGCTATAAAATTGATCCCAGGATTCAAAGACTTGAGTTACTCTGAAAGATTAAAATAATTGGACCTGCCAACTCGAGCCAACAAAGGCCTAAGGGTAGTCTAAGGGGAGATATGATCAATGCCTTAAAAATCCTCAGAAATAATCTGGGTTATATGATCAAAAAGAAGTCACTGGGTTCTTGAAAAGAAATCTTGACTCAACTGCACGCGGGAAATCCAACGAGCAAAGCTTGACATTAGGAAAGACAGTTTTTCTTTTAGGGTTGTAAGTTCCTGGAACATCCTGGCAGATGACATGGTATTATCATCAACAGTTGATGCATTGATTTAAATATCAGACAAAATAGACACTATAAGGAGCAACCTATGAGATTTAACTACACAGAAGAACGACAATTAAACAGAAAACTGAAGTTTTCACATCTGTTTTAATCGTTTTTTTCATTTATCATAACAAGTACAAAATTTCAATAATATGAAGAAGGAGTACCATCACGTTCATATTTTATGTATTAATTGTTAAGAGCTGCACATAGAGGTTTCAATCTGAGTGCAGTATTATTGCTCATGAATAAAACAAAATTAGTCAAAGACAAAGTAATAGTATCATGAATATTAATCAAGAAAAGTTGGAAATATCTGATTTTGTCCATTAAGGACCAAATTATATGACACTTTTTAAGGAGTGGCACTGTATGAATCATAAGAACAACTTAAAAATTAATCCGAGTGACAAAATTTCAATTCACTTCAAGTGGACCGGCAACCAGAGAGTTTTAAGCCTATAGTATTATGACTCCTATGTGCCATGAAACAGTTTCAAAACATCAAAGTTTAAGGTTGGGTGTGTGACACAAAAAAGGGGAAGTGAAGAACTGCAGGAACTTACAAAATCAGTCCTGAGGGGAACATGATTTTACCTTTGAAATACAGAACAAAAGTAAATAATTTCATTTATTCTATTTATATGTATCTTTCCATGTACATGATGTAGCCAGTGTCTGTTCTTCTAGGGCTGTAATAATGATGGTACATTTGTACAATTTACTTTTATTCAATGAATGCATCTGTACTGAGCTCTGTTGATGTGATGTATATGATGAAAGCTATACAGCTTTAACTCAATAAATACACCTGAAAACAGAATTGTTTTCCCCTAAATTATATTCACATGCAAGATTTATTTGAATGCAATTTATCTGACAGGTATGGGTGAATGAAAATAAAGGGAACTGATGTGTACATGTATATAAGTGAATGAACAGATCAATATGAGTGAATGTAGGTAAACTAAAATGTTATGTACCATAAATGAGCAGTTTCCTTTTCTTTCTGTTCACCTGGATTCATATTTTACATTTTATATAATGCAGTTGTCAGTACAGAGCGGCAGATAGTGGTGGTGTGTGGTATACAGCAGCAAAAGGCTCTCTGCCGCTCTCTTCCCCTGACCGGCGCTGTCTACCGCTAGTGCTGAGCTCCAGAAGTCTCAATTAGATTTCAGTGACAATAATTTTTTCATCACTTTCAAATTTTTCATCCCTTGGGGGATAATATGTCCACAATTAATTATTCCAATCACTTCATTTTATGAGGGCATAGTCTGCATTAAAAATATGTGTAAAGGGTTTAAGCCCACCACAAATTCCACCACTCTGGTCAAGCCAAATCCTTGAGTGCTGGTCATCAGACATTATCCCTGTGTGCTGCCCTCTGTGTTCAATTTGGCGATGTTTTTGTTAAGATTTTTAAAAAATTCTTTTTAATTTTACAGTAATTTGAGGTGTGCAAGAACAAGTATAAAATCGTATGCATTGTGACATTTAGACGGACTGCTTATGCTTGGGCCATCTGTGTGCATCTTGAGTTTCATCAGACCAAGTCCACTGTTATTGAATAATAGATGCCATCTCGGGTAAGAGCACGGTGTCATCATTTGAAAGAGCAGTGATAGTTTTGTCTATCCTAGAGTCTGGCACAGTAATCTCGGCCGGAAAATAGGATGACCTAAATGATGCAGCAATCAAAAGGTACAAGGGGAAGGTCAGCGTTAACATGTTGGAACTTTCGGCCAAGAAACATGTCCAAATTGTATGCAAATCATGCATGTAACAAAATTGTGAATCATGGAAAGTCTTATTTTATATACAATTTCTATAGATTATTAAGTAGTGGTAGTAAAAATCTACCTTGTTGAAATTATGTAGTCAAAAGAGGCTGGCTGTAAGTTTCGTTACCCAGGCAATATTGTGCCTTGCGAACGAACAGTTAATTGTAATTGATACATTATTTATGGACTGTGGAATTAATAAACTTGTCAAGTTTTCAAAGCGACAATCTGCATGTAAGAACTCCACTCTATGAAAACCCGATTTTTAATGAATTTTTTCAATTCGGGTACTTATCGGTTAATGCATACAGTGCTAAAGATTACTATGTAAGTGAATGGGAATTGCAATGGTAATTCACATTTTGGACTTTTTCTCCAAAAACACTCATCAGATTTACTTCAAACTTGGTGGAGATGTACCTAGGGTGGGTCTCTGCTACGTTTGTTCAATGGTGGTGCTCCAGTTATTTTTGTATTTTTTTATATTTTTTTTTGCCAAATCTTTAAAAAAAACCTCCAAAACCACTTGGCCAATTGATTAAAACTTGCATGGGAACACTTAAAAGTTGCATAGAAGGACTTGAAAGCATGACAGCTGAAGTAAGACAGCACATGGGTGACTTTGTCTCCATTGTCAAGGTCACAGGGTCACATAAATTTACTGAACTCTTCAAATGAAAACTTGAGAACTATTTGATCTACTTCCATGCTTTACAGGGTCATAGGATACCCTCTTTGAGGGCCACACTCAGACAGTACATCAGTGACCCAAGGTCATTGGACAACCGATATATAAATTTACTGTTAACTTGATAACTTAAGATCTGTTTTGTGTTAGCTTGGACCTTGATGTTGCACATATTAATGTTTCTCTATGAAGGCCACACTAAGGGAAGCCATCACAAGTTCAATGGTTACAAATAAACGAAAGTAGTTTCGTTTTGGGTCAGACCCCCCCCCCCCTCCCGAAACAAAACTCGACTTTACATTGAAACTTCGATCTCCCAGAATGTGTACTGTAGTGGTCACAAATTACATAGGGTTTTGCCACTATAAAAAGGTCATATTGTGGAGTATTTAGGAGGACTTTAAAGATTGGGATTACTACCATTCTACAACATGAAAACAGGACTCACATGCCTGGATGAATGATTGATATTGAATAGTTGTCAAATAAAAGTTATTTTACTTTTCGCTATTTGAACAACCCGTTAAAACTGGCACTCGATCATCGCGGAAACGGTTTTTTTCCTGTTTGCAAGTTAAAATTTTGATACTTTTCGCTTACATCGATTTCGTGCGATAGTAAACTAAATGGACTGTTAACCTCACCCCTAACTAAATTAGGTTCCTTTTTTATCGCACATCGATCCTTTGATGGCTTCCCTTAGACGTTAAATGACTGACCTGGACCTAATTTCTAAGGTTACAGTGCAACATACATTTATTTAACTCTTTAGTGCTATAACTTGCGAAGTACTTGGACTGGGACTTTGATGATGCATATGTTAGTGGTCTTCCTTGTAAGTCAGACTTACTCAGTACATGGGTGACCTTGATCCTATCCCAAGTTTACACAGCCATAAGTGTGATGAATCTCTAGGTCAGCTGAGCACGGGCTGTTCACACAGCGCTCTTGTTACAGTATAATTTTGCTGCAATACCAGTGACTTGCTTCAGATTTATACTGTTTTATATATATATATATATATATATATATATATATAAAAGTGTCCAATTTAACAAAAAAGTCTAAATTTTCAATATATATATATATATATATATATATATATATATATATATATATATATATATTGAAAATTTAGACTTTTTTGTTAAATTGGACACTTTTTTGCTGGTAATTAGGCAGTGGCAGCACTGATTATGTGATATATATGGGTCAAAATATGAAAACCTTGTGTAGCTTCTTCAATTTGTAATGGATCTTCATGAATTTTTGTGAAAATTTGGGGGGAGCATAAAGTCTTACTTGCTAATGATACTAGTGGTGCCACCTATAATTTGACAGAAATTATGAGCAGAAATGTGTTTTAAGCTTTAAAATTCTATATCTGGAAAAGTACTTGGACATCAATGGCAAAAGGAAATTGAGCCTCCAGATCAAACTTGAACTTGCACTTGATCACACTGTGCATAAAACTGTACTTTGTGACCTACTTTTTGGCTCACCATTAGGCATTACTCCGTTATTATGGAGTTTGGTGCTTTGTCCAAATGTGTTGTTTTCTTTACTCGAAAAGTTACAACTCAATTTGTACAAACAGACCATGTATGAAACTGGATGTGGGACACAAATTTTGAGCATAACAATTTTATATATATATATATATATATATATATATATATATATATATATATATATATATATATATATATATATATATATATATACATCTTGGTAAATTTTTCTAGCAGATATGAAAACAAAGGTGTGTGTGTGTGTTTCACCTTGCAGATTTCAACACATTGTAGTAAGGAATTCAAACATATGCATTGCTTTGGAAGGTTGGTTACAGTTAGTGTGATTTAAAATGAGCACATGCTAGCGAGGTTACTTAGAATCACATTCAGTGATACCTGCAATTTAGGACACAGGTGGCTGACATAACTGGATTTTACCTGTACTATTTGGATGATATAGAGTGTACACTACAATAGGAAATGCTGCTGCATGTACATGCTAGTTTGTTCAATGGAGTAGAGCCCTCTGGTGGGCAAAAGTCAGACTGCATTTGTAATTAAAATGGTGACCTCTATGTGTCGCCACATGCCAGGGATAAAGTGGTTATTTTAAACATGTACTCATGTATTATGGCAAGTAAAATCTGAATGGAAGACGGCCACAACTTAAAAAATAACTGCACAGGAGACTGTACAAAGATATTCATGAAGTTCTTGAGGAGAGCCTTGTTAATAAAAATGTAAGCTTGAGGCTGGTGTCACATTTATACATATTTTTGACTTCATAATTTCTTGATATTATTCAAAATAAATAAAAAAATATATTTTGTGAGTATGCATGCAGATTGAGTAAGCCAGAAAAAATAGCTCTTGGACACTCCATCATACAGAAGTATACATAAATGCCTGGTTGAAGTATATTCATGGGCCAGTACAAAGGCTATGAACACACCATAATTTACGTATGCATTGCTTTATGAGCTGCACGTGAATTGTCTGTGCACAGTATGCTGTGCAGATTTACGAGCTATAAGTGAATCGTATGTGCGTGCTCTGCGGTGTAGATTTTTGAGTTGTAAGTGAATGGTGTGTGCACACTAATTTTCAGATATATGAGCTGCAAATGGACTGTATCTGCACACTCCCTTGTATAGATTTGTGAGCTGTATGTGAATCTTATGTGCACTCTCCACTGTATACATTTATGATCTGTAGGTGAATTGTATGTGTACGCTCTGTCTGTCTAGAGTGAATTTTGTTTGTGCACCCTCTACTGTGCAGATTTATGAGCTGTAAGTGAATTGTATGTGTACGCTCTGTCTGTCTAGAGTGTATTTTGTTTGTGCACCCTCTACTGTGCAGATTTATGGTATGGTATGGTATGGTATTTGTTTTATTATAGTGACATGTGCATGCTACAATATATCCATGTGCATGTTACAATACTTCAGTAATCACGAATGCACCCAGCCTCCTTGGCTTATATGTCACTCTAATATATATCACATATTTATGAAAATAGTAATCAAATTCTCAACATAAACTCATATCACACCTCTATACAACTGTTCTCTCCTCCTGCACCACGCTTCACATATATATTTGGCAACTAGCTTACTTTCCTCAGACATTATATAAATAAACTTTTCCTCATCCGTCTGATTAAAAAATAAAGGGCATTTTGCTGCTACAGCCTGATACAAATTATGTCTCAAGTCATTATAAAAGTCACAGACACAAAGAAAACGCAGCTCATCCTCGACAGCTAAATTTGTACACATGTTACATACTCGATCATTTACAGGAATAGCTCGGTATCTACCTGTTTCTACCGACAGGGGTAGAATACCTAGTCTAAATTGTGCTAGTAATGATCTTTGTAATCTTGTTAGACAAATATCCATGTATTTTTCGGTCTCAAATACCTTTTTAAACTTAACATATGTTCTTAATTTTGGCTTAGTAATGAGATTTTCTTCCCACTCTCTTCGCATTATTTGATATAATTTAATTGACACAGCCTCCATATTACACTGTTCCCGTCTTTCGTACACCTCAAGTAAATCTATTTTTTCAAATAATAGTCTGATATCCGAACTCCAATTGTCATTTTCTTTTTCCAAATCTCTATAAAATGTATAATTTGTTAATCTGTTATCCTCTAAAGAAATAAGATGGTTCCAATAGGCAAATAAATTATAATACCTTCTATATCTAGGCAGAATCCAGCCCATATCTCCTTGCATTCTTATAATTGGTGCCTTTGTGGGCAAACCTAAATAATATCTCATAGCACGGTTCTGTATCTTACTACAACACTCGTATCTACCATAACCCCATACTTCTGAACAGTAGTCCATCACAGGTACAACACCAGAATGAAATAACTTTGTAAATGTTCTATAACCCACGTCTCTTAAACTTTTAAATTTCGAGATAACAGCACCCAGAGCCCTATCTGCTGACTCAGCTAAAATGCTTGCTGTCTGTTCAAAATCCAGATATTCGTTTAAATTCACACCTAAATATTTATAGCTACTAACATATGAGATATTTTTCTCCCCTAACTTAAATCCAAAAGCACTTTGGTGTTTTCTTTTTCTTCGAAAATGTATGATTTTGGTTTTAGCAGCATTAACTCTGAGTCTCCATTTATTACACCATGAGTCAAATAAATTTAACATCTTCTGTAAATCTTCATTATTGCTTGCCAATAAAACAATATCGTCAGCATATGCCAACGCTCCAATATTTTCCCCTCTACATTCACTCCAAGTTCAAGATCATTCAATTCTGTAATAAAATCATTAATATACAAATTAAATAACGTTGGAGATAATGTATCTCCCTGCCTTACTCCAAATTGTGTATCAAACCAATCTGTATATATATTATTTAAACGTATACAAGCACTGGGTCGTAAATAAAGTGATTTAATTGCTCTATATAGCCTACCTATAATATTATATTTCAATAATTTCCAGAATAGAAGGTCTCGATCTACCCAGTCGAAGGCCTTTTGTAAGTCTATAAAACAGCCAAAAGTATCAAGATTATCTGCCTGTCTATTTCTAATAATGGATGTTAACACAAACACATGGTCTCTACATGAACGACCTTTGCCGAACCCATTTTGCTCGTCATTAAGAATATCTACGTCATCTGAATAGTCTACTAATCTATTATTTAGTACACCAGTATAAACTTTATACACGCAAGACATTAAACTAATTCCTCTATAGGACAGAGGAAGATATGGGTTTTTATCCGTCCCCTTAGGTACTGGTGAAATTATTGCTTGATTCCATAAGCTAGGTATTTTTCCACACTCAAAACATTTTTGCAGCAAAGCACATAACAGTGATAAAATACCATCTCTCTTTAGTACTTCATTTAACAAGCAATCAACACCTACAGACTTCTTTACTTTTAATTTCTTAATTACACGTTTTACTTCCTGGGGTGAAATAGGGTCATCCATATATTTAAAATTCCTTGTGTCTGAATTTTCCTCAGACAAAGCTTCAGCCTCCCTCCTTTTTTAGTCATTTAATGTTTCAGCGTAAAATAAATTATCAAAATCACCAGCAACTCCGGTCTGGTTATATAAATTGTGAAAATCTCGTTTCCATATATTTAATACTTCATCAAGGTTTTTTACCATCTCACCATTTTCTTCAACTGTTAGGGGTATCTCGTTTTTTATTCTCGGACCCAATTTATTAATATGATCCCAAAAAGCTCGTGGATCATTAGTATTAACTTGCTCTATTTCTATGACCATATTACGTCTATAATTTCTTTCCTTTTTAACTAATAATTTATCAAATTGGGTCTGTGCCTCCTTAAATTCTTGTCGTTTTTGTTGTTTTTCTCTTCGTGTACCATTACACTTTAAAAAAATTTGTTCACAGTCGCGCATTTGTTTCCATAAATCAGTAAGAGCGTCGTCCCAGTATGGTTTTGCATTTTTAAACCGTTTTCTAACCCCAGAGCTAGCATCCTTAAACCGTAGACATTTATCCATCTCTGCCCTAACCATTTTACACATCTTATTATAAACTGAATCAAGTTCCTCTTGATTATGGGCATTATTCAATAATGTATCTATTATTATTGTAATACCTTCTCTCCACATCTCATTATTCATAAAATGAACTAGTATATCTTGGAAAAAGTATTTTCGACCTGTATGTGGTTTATTACAACTATTACTACCTTTTTCTTTATTTTCCATCATATAATTCATACTAAAATCAAATGAAATAACCGAGTGGTCTGGTGGTCTACTACGTTCACCAACAAGATGAAGAAGTCCAAATTTTTCGAGCAATGCAGTGACTGTATCTACCTTAAAATTTTTACAATATTCAAAACAATCATGAGGAGTTAGTACATAGTCAACCACCGACTTCCCTTTACTCGATACACTAGTATAGCCATCCATCTCTGGGTCGAACCTCCCATTCAAAATACACAATTTAATATCCCTCAAAAATTCCACAAAGGCGTTACCATATATGTTTGGTTTAGCACTGTCAATAACTTTCCTGTGAGGCAATTCATCAACTCCTTCAATAATGTCTGTCAAATCACCCACTCGTGCGTTGTAATCGCCGCAAAGAAACACAAGATCAGCATAACCACTCATATATAATTGTGAAATTAAATGTGCAAAGAACTCGGTTACATTCCCCCATGTAGAATTTTCTGGTGGTAGGTAGCATGTATACACAACAAAAATAAAATCAGTAACTTTGTTTCGAAACTCGATACCCAGGATACCATCAAAACTTTTGTCGAGGATGTTGACATGGAAATCGTCCAACAAACTGTCTTTAACAAACACGCCCACACCTCCTGACCCTTTCGGTGCATTTATGTGTATTGTTTGTCTGTTATACCCAAAGTAAGTATATAATGGTATTTCAATTGTACATTGTCCAACTAAATGTGTCTCATTTAGACAAAAAATGTCTGAATCAATATTCTTTATTACTTCCGTTCTTAGTTCTTTATTGTTTTCGGTCCAACCATTTATATTCCAGCAGGAAAGTGATAAAGTTCGTCGACCAAGGGGCTGGTCTAAATCCTATCCAAGTGGCGTGTTACTGTTCTCACCCATAGCCTGTCTTGATCGAGGGGACCACGGGGACTGATCATCCTTCTTCACCACTCTACCGCTGCCTGTTATTCTGTATTGTGACCCATTGGGGATCTCATTCAAGATCGTCTTGAAATTCAAGTCTATCAAGCGCTCTGTATGGGATTGGGCACCTTTCATGTAGACATTTTTGATTTCTGTTTTTGTTTTCATTGTTTTCTTTTCTCGAAGCACATTGATTTTAGTTTGCACATTTTCAAACTGTATTTTCACGACTCCAGGTTTTCCTTCCCGCTCTCTGGTTCTCTCCGCTCTGACCACCTGTACGTTCAATAACCCCACCCCTTCATGAATGAGTCGTTGCGCCTTCTCAACCACATTCTCACCGATATTATATGGTACATTTATGGCAATTACGCTGACATTTGGGTCAAAAGGAGCGTGATCCACACTTTTGTTCTCCAAGCCGGTCACCCGTTTTTCAATATTTTCTATAGCACTACGTAACGTACCAATCTCAATGTGTAACTCATCTTTCAGACTGTTTATCTTAGTGTCTATATTTTTCATGATATCTGTTTTCATACTGTCTATCTTATTCTGTAATGTATCTCTGAGTGAATCTTGACTTCTTTTCAAATTCTCCAGCATTGTTTTTATTTGTTCGAACTGCTCAGCCGTAGCTTGCCCAGCCATTTTACCTTCTTTAGGGAGCGGGGCCACAGATTCGCTATCCGAGGAACTTTTTCGAGGTCTCTTACCACTCATGTAAAATAGTCTTTGGTTTCGCCACACAGTTTCTCAAGGAAAACAGTCTTAGTCTTTTTCCGATATGGAGCAGAAAGATACCAATAAAAATTGGTTAAATTGGTTCACTCTCACCGTACGTGCTGTCTACTCAAATGTACTTCAGGTCAACCTGCCAGTCCACCTCCACTCGACCGTAGAACAGATTCAGAATCCTCACTCGATATAAAAATCCTTGTTATTTTACAGAAAAAGTCCATATAAATCACTTCCACCGGTCTTGTCCCGTCCTGTGACCATTCAAATACACACCACTTTCTCTAAAATGTTGAAGTTGCCGAAGTTTCTATCCAAAATTGTAAAATTTTAGCGAAGTGAAAACAGAAGGTTCAACACGTGTAAGCATAGAGGTGTGTAGTATGAGCTGTAAGTGAATTGTTTGTACATGCCCTGCTGTGCACATTTTTGAACCATGAGTGAATTGTCTGTGCATGCACCCCTGTGCAGATTTATGAACTGTAAATGAATTGTTTGTGCACGCTCCGCTACGCAAATTTATGTCCTGTAAGTGAATTGTTTGTGAATACTCCGATGTGCAGATTTATGAAGTGCAAATGACTTGTTTGTGCTCGCGCAGCTATGCAGATTTATGAGCTGTTAGTGAATGGTTTGTGCGCGCTCCGCAGTGCAGATTTCTGAGCTGAAAGGGTCCTATATGTGCACACTCTGCAGTATGGAGATTTATGAGGTATAAATGAACTGTGCATGCACACTCCGCTGTGTAGATTTATGACCTTTAAGTGAATTGTATGTGCATGCTCCGCTGTGTAGATTTATGAGATGCAAGTCTGCACACTGCGCTGTGTACATTTATGAAATGTAAGTGAATTGTATGTGCACGCTCTGTTGTGCAGATTTATGAACATTATTAGACCGTATGTATACATACTTGCGGATATACATGGTATATATAGACATGTACATACATGAATAAAGCATTTCAACATCGTGTTAATATTTATATTTGAAGATTTGTGTTTTTTGTGTCACCTAGGTTCTCATAACAATTTAATGTAAATCTTTGCATCTATGCATATATTGATTTCATAGGTAGTGCATTTAAAAGAAACGAAGCATTTGTGACCCCTGCAAACCTGTTGCAAATGTTAACATTTGCATAACATGCAGCTACCGAAAGAAATATGTTCGTTAAATTGATATGAGAATGGAGCAAACCTGTAGGGTATTGAAACTAAATATTGATATTTACAACGTTCTCATTGAAAGCATATCCACATCATACATTACAATGCACCATATATGTCTGTCGGTGTGTGAAGGACAGAATTTTGATATTAACAATTCGTGAACAGTTTGTTGATATCTATCCCAAAATTTTTAATTCTCCTGTCATGAATTCCCTGGTGCAAATATATTGACTAATGCGGCATTTAACTCATGAAAAGTATGGTGTACATATACTTCAAGTAGCCTAGTGCGATATGGGTAAATTATAGGGGGAGCATGATTATAAAATCTTAATAAAACCATTTATGTTCACCCCAGATAGCAAACACAAAATGAAAAAGCACGACACCAATTTGCAAGCCTTGTGAACATGGGGTATTTTGTAACTTCGATGTCTAGGGAAAGCGTGGTTTACATATGCAAAGTAAATAAGTATGCCCACACCTTGCATATATCTTGGGCATTTTGATAAATGTATTTATGAGCACCCAACTGAAAATATTTGATATATTGTGGCATTTTTAGATGCTAGAAAGCAGTAAATATAAAGGAAGTGCATGCGTGAAATCAGCACAAATATATAAATACATGCTAGTAAATATGAACATGTGGAAACGTGTTTCATGCATATCCTCCTGATGCGCAGGAACATGTGGCTCTGTGCCTATCGGTGCTGCAGGTGTATATATAAGTTGAAATAAGTTGCAAATAGAAACATGCTAATACGTTTATCAATATAATACTGCTTTGGAAAAGATACGTATTTTCTAGCTCTGAACCAACCTAAGAAAAAATAAAAAGCCAGTGATAGTGTGCACATCATGAACGTGGATAGCAAAGGCATGACAATAATCATTATTTACCTAGTGTATAGACCCCGTGCAAATGTGAATTAAATCTTAACACGAATGAAACATTCACAGGCAGTGTTCATTTATCTTGAACATTAACATATACACTCGGTAATATTGTATGTGTATCTACGTTTTTATTATATGCAGACAAGGTGACGTCGGGCTATTTATGAATGGAACATGGTAATTTAAACAAATGTGCATCCCCTGCGAGATATAGAGTGAAAATGGCGGCGTTTGGCTCTTGCACCTGGGGGGTATACTAGAAGAAGTGCATATGTGAGATCAGGGTGCATAGATTGTATACATATGCAGATATAGGCATGCTGCTTCATGCCCGATACATACACACACAGTAGTAAAGACGTGATTTTCTGTTGTGTGACATCCTGTCTGGCTCTGTAATAAAATCACACTTTACACGTTATAGTTAGAGCCCTTACTCAGCATGGACTGACCATTCTATGTCAGTACATGCAATGAGCTAAGAAGACATTATTACCTTTGATATAAAATATCTGAAAAACATGAATTAATCCACCAATGTGCCAGAGGTGTACCCAAAGAATACTAGATTCAATGAACTTGCAGATATGTTGTTTTCATAGGAGGTACTAGTAAAGATGGAGAATGATTTGCATCTAGTGTTATAAATCTTGTCAAAATCTGCCAGACGCAGGGTACATAAGCCTTGCAAATTGCTGAAATTTGTTGAAGGGCAGGCAGCTTTTTCACTCTGTTTCAGCATTGTTTACTTAACATTCAAGGGGTAAAGACACTTACTAAGCATAATGTAAACCCATATTACACGTAACGTAGCAGGTTGTTGTCCAATGCTAGTGGGTTTTAGCTTCCCGCCACGCTGTGAGCATGCGTCAATACAACTGCGAGTTGAAAATTGAAAACTTTGTCAAAACATAGTCCATTTACTAAATCCTTACACTTAACATATATTTGTCACTCAATTCAATTTATGCTCGCATTTTAATTTAAAAGTTCAGGATACATTAACGCATATATATTGTTCAGGTTGACTAATAGTTATCCCAGTTAAAGCACAAAAAGGCAGCTACGTATTTTCCTTAAATTATACACTTCCAGGTTAGAAAATTAAAATATGTTCCCAAGGGCACTTCAACCTACTTCACATAAAAATAAAAGATCTTGACAACGACATCAAGAACACAAAGAATTTTCATTTGGTAACTGACTCCGTCATATATCTTCGTTACCAACTTTAATACATTTGATGTTTGATTTCCTCTTATATCTATTGATAATAACTCTACTGCTGAAGTACACAAAAAACGGAGACACTTGACAGCTTTGGCCAACAACACTCTCCAAGGCGAAAGAAAGGAGATTTAAATCCATTATTAATAACACAACGGCCAACATCCGAACATTTCTTCGTCCAATAATGGAAGATTCGTTCAAGTTGAAAGATTACGATGCTTTAACCTACAAATTCTAATGTATCAAAAGCTTGTCAAATATCATTCATAAAAGTAGGCCTTGCATGCCAGGCAAGCTAGTTAACCGTATGATGTCTGAAATTTATCTGATATTTTCTTCAATGTATCAACCGTTAATTGAATCAGTACTATAGAATTTGGTGAGTATTTTGGTATTTTTATGTCAGAACTTTTGCAAAAATATTAAATCCACATTTAACACTGATAAAGGAGTCTAATTTCCCAAACAGAACGCTTCACGTCTGATCCACTTATATTGGACCCTTTTTTGGAATAAACGTAACACTGTCAGTTACTAAGTGTTCTACATGTATATCGACCTTCAAAAAATACAGAATTATGTGGGAAAAGCCATTACTTTCAGTACTAGTATTGTTTATGAAGTATTAATGCATTCATGCCTGGTGATGTGACCATTCCATCTGTTAGCATCTTCCTCAGATTTTAAATAAATGCATTGCAAAACAAATTCTGAAATGCTGAGTCTACTGATTGTCAGGGGTTAGTTTTAGAACATAAGGTTTCATTCTTTTCCTGTAAAATACTTTTCATTTTCGGATTCTAGATAACCAAAGTCCCGCCAAAATGGATGATCACTCAGCGTCCCGAGCATAGGCAGAAATGTGCTTCCTTTTTACCCCTTACACGTCAGTATGTAGGACATATATCGGTATCAAATATACACATCGAATACATTTAAAGCCTTGACATATTTACAAGTGGTCAGAAAACAATAATAGACTTTCTTTGTGCTACACCTCTTAGATGGAAGTGGTTGCTAGGTAGAAGTTTAGTTTGTTTGGGTGTCTCATTTTCGCGATATTTAATTACTAATTACATATGCTTTATAAGTTATCATGATTGTATGGTGATGATGATGGAAAGGAACAGCAATTGGAGTTTAACAAGCACTGGTCTGTGTAGGGCGGGCGGAAGGTCACTCCCTAGAGTGACATTGCGAACATGCATATATACTTCACCATGAGAGTGGCTACAGATAAATAGCATGATACAGCCTGCAACATTGGAACAGGATACCTACTACCCTTTGTGCACAAGAACCCCAGCAGAATCAAACGATGACGATAAGTGTGATATGATAATTACCTACAAATCGAGCTAAGGATTTAATTGCAATTTGAAGGGAAACCTTGTTAGATTTGGCCATGCAACATTCCAATGACACAGTAAAGGCTACTGATGATATACAAGGAGGTAACTGACACAAGCAAGCTGCTGGGTGCATCTGCTTTATTTAAAAACAATTCATTAGGGTAAATCATTTTTGTTTACTTCCCTGGATTTGAAGCACAACTTACTAAATTTAATTAATTAATTAATTAATTAATTAATTAATTTATTTATTTATTTATTTATTTATTTATTGGTAAATACACGTCTGCAGAATATAAACGCTGCAGACCCCCCCTTCCTAGTAGCCTAGAATGCGACACTATATGTTTATACAATTTGCGTAGAATATGCTGCAGGCTGGAAAAATATCAGGAGAAAACCAAATGACCATCAAAAATGTGTGGCGTACACAGAACCTATAGAGAATCTATACTGGGACTCAATGCCATAGATATTACAATGGATAATAAAAATATACACCTGCCTCATCTTTGTCAGTTGTGTTACAGAAAATTGATATATGCCAGGAGACAAGACCATGGAATGAACAAAAGTGCACAGGTGAAAAGCAAAGTGCCGCTGAGAAAAATGAAGTTTGGACAAAACATCGACGGAATACAGCTAATGAAAGCTCTCATGTCAGCACACTCTTTGAAAAACAGAGCGTAGGTGGGGGGAGGATCTCCAAAGAAATATCAACCGACTTGGCATTCAATAGATATTCAAAAAACATGTTTGCTTCCCTTGTTAAAGAAGAAAACCTCCTTCAAGCAACATACTATTGATACTGGGGACTTATGGCCGGCTCAAAAAGCAGCATCCATATGCCCCCTCTGTCAAAAAATGTTCAAACCAGCTGCTGTGAAATCACCGCGTGAACACTATTTTTTTTCAGCTGTTTATCAGATCTTTTCAAGCAGAAATTAATGCAATCCATGAAAAGAGACCCCTTTGTCATGAATCAATATACATTCAGCAAGTGTCTGGTGTCGAAAAATGATATCGTGAGCATATATGTACATTGCCAGTGAATTGTAATGTCTGCAAACAAACAGAAGTTTATGGATATATCATGGTACACACCTGTGAAAATATTTCTTTATCTGGAAGTAATGAGATGGTTGCAAGTATTAATGAAAGACCGAGTCCAGGATTCAAATCCCACAACCGCTTTTATCAATCTGTCCGCTGAGGCCATTTTGCAGAACAGGTATCATGCTGTCTGGGTAACTTACCACAAGTTAATTTTTGCTACAATACCCGGTATTACTGCCATTTCAACGGGATATAGAGTCTAAAGCAACACAACTGGGAGCTCAGTTAAACGCTGTCTGAAAAAAAAATGTTCAAAACTGTATTCGGTGCAAATTTTATTTTATTACTACCCAGAAGGCAATGCTCTTGATAACAGAACTCAGTTCAAGATGGTGCTACACACATAACGGTGAATTTTCATCAGCATACCATGGGTAAGGTCCATCTGTGCATATGCAGGCAAAACCATAAAATATTGCTAACGCTCGGTATTAAAATCACCCCCAAGAGAAAAAATTCTTGTGCATATTATCCATCAAGTGAGGCTTTAGATTAGCTGCAATGTCTAGCTGGTCAGGGCGATGAATATTTTGCTGGTGCTTAAATATTCACAAGAAATAAAGGTTTCGTCATCACTTGTTCAAATTCAAGAATAACAGATCTGCCATTAGTATCACAGATACAGTGGCCAATAGCGTAGGTGAGCGAATCGGGGAACAATATGGCAAGTCCTTTGCTGTCTCAATCACGATGAAAAAATAAAGTGTTTGCCCCCCATTAATTTTTTTTCCAGATACATCAATCTTCAGAACAGCTAGGAGTTTCCTGTACAGTAAAAATATGATGCATCGATTGTTACTCTGGAACCAGGGAAATATTGCTGTGCGCTTTTTTACATCACATAAGACCTGTGCATAAAAAGAATGCAGGGCTGCATTATTACAGCTAGTTGGCATCCAGGAGGAAAATGTGTCATGTATATTATACATATACACTGCTTGTATAGTCGATAGCAAAAGGTGCTTTGATTCTAGTATGCAGTTGTTTATTCTCGCAAGAAGGGCTCATAAAATTCCAGCATCGATGAATGTGAAAATATACTGTTTTGTCCCTCATTAATACCAACCCAAATTACAAAAAGAAATTTACTAGATAAACTTCAAGCCTTATTGCCGGTAATGATTATATATTAAACAAGATTGCAATCAGGTCTATGTTGCTTGTGGTTATTGTAACCCAACTTCAAACCATTTTCATACTGAACAGGCTGGACCCCCCCCCCCCCCCCCCGCGCCAACTGGGAATTAGTGGCTGTGCAATCAGGCACAGCATGGTCTCCAGCTTTATAGCTGTTATTCAATTAAGTGCAGGGACACTTAGTTCGAGGCCCAGTGCCAGAAAAACAGCGGATGTTAATCATTTGCTTTGTCTACCATATGTATATTAACTGTGGTATATATATATATATATATATATATATATATATATATATATATATATATATATATACATGTCCCTCTCAGGGGGTTAACCATATTACGCGACTCATGACACACAGCGACATGTTGAAAGCTGAATATTTATTCATGAAACAAAAGGTGAAGTCATTGCTTGGTAGCATGATGGAAAAGAGTGTTACGTTTACAATTATTGCTTAAAGATCAAAGGGACTGAGATCAACGAGGCCTTAAGAAAACGTATGATAAATATGTCACCTGTAAAACATTGTATTTTAAATTAAATGTTCAAAGAAAGTAAAAATATTTTGTCAAAACATCTGCTGATTTATTCAACGCTGTGTTCCTGTCGGACTATTTCCCTACTATGTGGAAAAAGAGTATCTAGAATTTTTTGCCAAAGGATGTTTGAAGACTCGGCCCTTGTATGTAAAGAGGTACTTTCCTAAGCAGTTGTCTACCAAAACAGTACGGGAGTCAGGTACCCATTTTTAGGGTGGATGTGGCCACGTCCTGGGAATGCATGATTTTTTTTTACCAAATTACGATTACATTCCAAGCTTTTTTCCCTAGCCTTTACATTCTTCTGAACGTGTAGCTTCATATCTACCAAGCTCGCCAAAGTATGAATGTCAAGCACTCCGTAAAACGTCAAAAATGTCACTTTGAGCCTACAAGTATATTCCTTCATGATTATGTCGCCATTTTGTTGTTTTTAGTGTGTCATTATCACTAAATTTTTGCATTTTGTAAATTTGGTATTTTTCTTCACTTTACACAATAAAACATGAGAACTTAAAAGAAATATTGTAGCCGTTTTACGGATAAAATACTACCCCTACCGCCTATTTAATGATACTTCTGCATTTTTGCAACTTTTAGAGTTTTCCTTTTTATAAAAAAAATTGCTGTAGAGTAATCATACCGGTACAATTTAAAGCGTTTTTACACCAACGATGTTGAAAAGATATTTTGCTGATAGGTAGGAGGATTCTCATACTTTAATTGCTTTATTAAGGTGTTTACAACTTTCTTTGAAACGTGTGTGTCATACAGAACACAAGCGATGAACTTTTTGTATTTAGGGCGGGGGGGGGGGGATGGAACTATATTCCTTGGATATTGTTGATTTTTTTTCGTGATTAGTTGTTGTTCACTCAGAGAATGCATGTTTAATGATGATATTTTTACAAATTTCACCAGGTTTTAAAGTGAAATGTAAAACTGTGTTTACAATCTCACTCTTTAAGTGGAAAAAATCTACTCCGTATTTTATCACTCCAGGCATTGATTTCTTATGTTGCTTAGTTTTAGAAAACAACCTACTACAGACTGTTATAGTTTATAGAAAAGAAGAGGAAATAAAGTTGTCTAAATTCTAATGACATTGAAATTACAATGCAGATATAAGCTTTTTCAGATAGGGGCCTTTTCCTAGCAATTTACCTCTACACGCCGCAAATCCTGTTTTATGAGGTGTTTGATAGGAAAAGCACATAAATCGACAAATTGGTTGTTTTCGGCATTCCAGAATGTATTAGGACTTAAAGAGCATGGTGCATTCTTTTTGACAGGTATCTTTGACACAAACATTTATATACTTCTGCTAGTTACATATCTCTCAATTAATAACGACCACATGCCACAAAAGAGTACGTATTCTAGATGTTGCATGGATAAACATTTAACCATACCCCTTATTATGCATCCCCCATAGGAAGGGATGCAAATAGTGTCTAGTCTCATTGTCCGCCGGTGCCGCGTAACTGATTTTCCATATATTATTTCTGTTCCCTCTTGATCTATTGATTCGTACGTTTGTACAGAGAATCTATGGGTCTTGGGATTTTTTTCCATATAACAATATATAACGTTTGGGTCAAGGGTCAAGGTCAAATACCTTTTGCATTTTCTACCGATTCAGCAATTTTTACATATTGGCTTGTACATGTACTTTCTTAATGGCGTATCATAGGCTCAAGACTACCATAAAACATTTATAGGGAAGTACCTATTAGGCTAGCGGCCAAACCTAAAAAGTGGCTTATTTTAGGATATACCCCTCCCTATGGTAGAACAAATCATCACCCATTTTTTATTAAAGATTGGCATATTCTGCATTGGACTATGATGGTTGTGGTCTTTTAATTTGATGACAGGGGTATTTTATAGCCATATCTTTGAAAATAGTAGTCATCACTTTAACTATCATTCCATACAACACACTAATGAGCATAACTTCAAAACTAAATTCAAGAAACATACCAAATATGGCTCATAGTATCTGAAATAATATGGCAAGCACTGAAAAAATAATATTTAGATGGCTTTGTTGTCATAAAATGTCGAAAAAATACCAAATTTGGGCAAATTGGCACAAAAATTCCTTAAAGTTCGATATTTTAAGGTACAAAAAATGTTACACAGTGCTCAAAGTCCTTGCTCTAGGAAAACATTTAATGTACCAAAAATTGCCCTCATTGTCAAGCTAAAAGGCAATATGCTAAATATAGCCTCATCTTTCTCAGAATTTAAATTGGAGGGAAAAGAGTTACCCCACCCCCCTTATTTTGTGGCAGGTCTAAAATGGTAATTTTTTACCCATACTGTTATATTCTAACTATACAATCAAAAGTAAACAGGTAATGGTTGCAAATCATAACAATGAATGTTTTCAGTCATCCAGTAGTTGTCAAATAAAGCATAAAATAAATCACATACTGAAATTTACTTTCTCAACTGTGCGACGTTGCGCCCGATACCACAAGGTTCGTCAAAGCCCGGTGGTATCGGGCACAGCATCACACAGTTAAGAAAGTAAGTTCCAGTATGTGATTTATTTTATGCTTTGGTTGCAAATCATATAGCACAACTCTGTTTCATCAAATATACTAACAGACAGACAGACAGATATAAACTGTGTCAGTGTTACGGTAAGTTCCATGTACTATGCTTCCATCTCCTAAGGGTATGATAGATCATGGGATATGGATAAATTCACAAATGATGGTGCCATGATGAGTCCTTGAAAAAAGTGGGTAGTTAATGTGTGTTAGTATATTTGTAACCATATACTAGCTGTTTTCCTGTGGTGCATTTCAAATGTCAATGTGGTAAATCAGTAGGAGTTAAGTGTTACCAACTCCTAGAATTCTTGTGCCGCAGCTGAAAGCCTACATTAGAGAAAGATGGAACCACCACCATCGAAAAGGAGCCGTTCATTAGATCCAACACAGTGTATTATCTGCTCCGAGACTTTGGATAACAGCTCCAAAGGTCAAGCAGTGAAACATCCAACTGTCTCTGGACTGAAGTCACTTTTGAATGCTGCAGAATTGAGGAAGGACAACGTGTATCAGCAGATTTGGCCACTCAGAGATGACATTCTCAGCTTGCAATCCAAAGTTACATTTCACAAAAGTTGTAGAGCTGCCTATACCAGCAAGACAAATCTGGTTTACAAAACAGAAAAGCCACAATATTCTAGTTCCTGTGCTGCACAAACTGAATCCCAACCCAGAAGACTCAGTAGGGATGAAACATGCAACTTTAACATCAGGGAGCAATGCTTCATTTGTGGTTCTGCAGAGAAGCGGACAAGCATATCTAGAGATAAGTTGACATCTATCAGTACAGATACTGGGCAGTCAACAAGGGCTAAGGTCATTGCAGCTGCAGAGAGGCGAAATGATAATGTAATGCGCCTACGAATGCTCTCCTACCCTGATCTGTTTGCCTTTGATGCCAAATATCACCGTACCTGCTATGCCCATTACATTTCTGAGCGTAACATTCAGGCAATGTCTACAAAAGCTGAGCATGACCAGACATCATCTGTCTATGATAAAGCTTTCCAAAAACTTGCAGATGAAATCAAGCAAACTGTACTCTCAAAGCGGACTGAAAAAGTGATAACACTATCAAGTCAGCGTGAAAGGCTTGTGAGTATCCTGCTTGAAATGGGCATCTCTAAAACCGAAGCAGAGTGTTATTCAAGTTGGAAGCTCAAGCAACGCCTCAAATCTCATTTCAAAGGCAGACTTTCCTTTATTGAAAGTTCAGGTCATTCCGACCTGCTGTGTTCAAGTGATCTCAGCGTTGGTAATGCACTGAGAAAGGTATCAGAATTACAAGCAAAGATTAGTGAACTAGATGAACCAACATTGGCTAATCTGAGTGACCACACAGAAATTCCTGAGGGTATGGATGATTCTTTGATACTGCACAGAGCTGCTGGAATTTTAAGGAATAGTATGGCACACATTAGCACTTCATCAGACGTTTATGTTTCCAACACTGACATTGAAGTAGAATATTGTCGAAGGCTGGTTCCAAATAAACTCTATGATTTCATTTTGTGGACCACAAATGAGAACCACTACCAGAAGGTCACTACCAGCACTGATGCCGGAAAGCCAGAAACAGATCTCAGAGTTCTAGCCATATGCCACAATGTAATTGCATTGTGTCAAAATATCCGCACACCAATGGCCTTGCTTTGCAGGTCCACCATGATGTTGGAAGTAAGAAACTTATTGAAGCACTTCACAGTCTTGGATACTGTGTATCATATGATGAAGTACGGCGATTTGTGACATCTGTAGCATATAATCAACTTGCTGAGGCAGAAGCTGAGTATGTACCTCGTGGAATTCAAAATGTGAACATTGAAGACCCCAACTCTGTTGTTGATGCAGCTATTGACAACTTCGATCAGAATGAGGACACACTTGATGGAAAAACTACAACACATGCTATGGCTGTAGTGTTGTACCAAAGATGCTGCTCATCCATTGCAGGTGAACAGATACCACGCACATCAAAAAAGGCTCTTGATGTAAAAGATTGTAATGAGCAACCCATCCATCGATATGAGAAACCCATAAAAGGCCTGAACCACCATCAATACCAAATGTATCTGTACTTCAGGAGAACAAGGATGTAATTTCAAGCAGCCAAGTCAAAGATCTAATTTTGGAACTTGCACGGTCTGCAGGCTGGGGTACCAACATTATTCCAGCTTGGAGTGGATTCAATGCCTTGACATCACTGAAAGATGTACCTGTTGCAACAATTCGGTATCTTCCTTTCATAAATGCACCACCAACAGATCTGTCCACTATTTACACAACTCTGCTGAAGCTTGTATCTGTTGCAAATGAGCTTGGCCAATCCCACATTTTTGTCACAGCAGACCTAGCTATATACTGCAAAGCTCAGGAAATACTGTGGAGCAAACCTGAATCGCTGACAGGACATGTGACAATGCGACTTGGCGGCATGCATCTTCTAATGGCATTCATTGCCAGCATTGGCAAGCTATTTGGAGATGGTGGACTACTACAACTTTTGACTGTTACTGGAGTGTATGCTGAAACTACAGCTCGTCTTATGCTTCACGGCAAACAGTTAGCTAGAGCAGTACGTGGTATCAAATTGGTGTTGGAAGCTTTGTCACATCTCTACATTACATCAGCACAGTCTTGGGCAGAGAAGCAGGGTCTAAACTGGATGGATGCTGATACAGAACAGGCTCTAAAGGACTTGCAATGCTCTTTCCGAACAAAAGACAAACACTCCTCCTCAGAGATAATCAACAGCCTTGACACTACTGGGATAGGTGAAGTATTGACCCAGTTTCAGTCCAGTGGACAAGCCCAATCTTCTACATTCACATTCTGGTGCAACTTCATGGAGGCTGCACATGTCATGCTTAGATTACTAAGGGCAGAAAGGGATGCAGACTTAGAGCTACACCTCAGTGCTGTATGTCAGTGCATACCATACTTTATATTAGCTGGCAGGAACAATTATGCCAAGTATGCACCAGTATATGTGGCTGAAATGAGACAGCTAGAAGTTGAAAATCCTCAAGCATACAACTTTTTGCACAATGGTGGATTTGTAGTGAGAAGGTCATCGAAACACCTGTTCAATTGTATTCCAACTGATCAAGCACTGGAGCAGACAGTAAATCGTGAAGCCAAAAGCCAGGGAGGTATCATAGGCTTTACCTTGCAGAAGGGAGCTTTACTCCGGTGGCTTCTTACAAGGCATATAACTGGCTCATATTCAGAGGCAATGAAACAATTGTGCACCGCTTCATCAACCACAGATATTCATGAGGATCTAGGTAGATCAAGACTCACAAGAGATGCTTCAGATGTTCAAAAGTTAACTGATTCCCTGTTAAATCAGTATGCAAATCCATTTGACATTGACAATGTATCCAGTGCCTTGATCAATATTGTAACTGGGCAGGTTGCAACCAAGGAAGTAGAAGAATCTCTGACAAAAATTACAGTGACTAGTAAGACAGCAATGTTCAACTTTGCAGAGAAACGACTACTGCAAGGTACCAAATCAACCAGCTTTTGGGATCCACAGACAAAATCCAACACCAAAACATTTGCTGACTTGCAAAAGCCTTTGCCTTCAGACAAACAAAAGAAGTTTATCTGCTCAACTGAAGTGCTGTTCAGGCGCTTGCTTTCTGTATCAAAGACACGAGACATTGATCTAAAACATGTTTTAGAGCATGAGCTTGCTGCTGTACCACCAGCCCTGTTCAATGATGACGGATCAATGCGTAAAACAAATAAATCAGAGCTTGGTAAAAAACTCGAATCTTTGTGTGATGAAGTTCACAACTTGCCCAAAGGTCCTGGCCAGGCAAACAGCACTGCATATATCATAGATGGGATGGCAATGATACAGTCACTCAATGAATCATTCTTCAAGACGTTTGATGACCTGGCAGAACAAATTCTGAAGAAGATCTTGGGACTTCTTCATGATAAGGAACTTTGCATTGATAACGTGACAGTTGTGTTTGACCGTTATGACAAAGCAATTTCCATAAAGATGATGGAACGTCAGCGTCGTGGAGCTGGAGAAACTACACCCAGCCACCAAGTCACAGGTTCACGTGATGTACCAAATTACCGTCTGTTTCTCAAGGGATCAGCAAACAAAGCTGCACGGGCAGCATTTGTGAGTGAATTCATTGTTACAAAGGCACCACTTCGTCTCAAACGAAATATGTCAATCATACTGGCTGGAGGATTTGTTGATGGGACTGTCGTGAAGTCTGTAAAGAATTCTGGGGCAACATTGCTGAGTTTTCTGTTTTCCACACATGAGGAAGCAGACACTAGAATGATGCTGCATGCCATGGACCTGTCAAAAACTCACAGGAGAATTGTTGTTTGCTGTGATGACACAGACGTTCTTGTTCTTTTGGTGTACTATTACAGCAGAAATTATCTGCGTGATGAGGTCTTCATGCAAGCTGGGCATACAACTAAAACTGTGACACGTAGGAGATTTATTCCTGTTCATACTATTGTGGAGAAGTTGGGTAGGCAAGCATCCCTTTGTCTACCTGCAATGCATGCCATTACAGGATGTGACACGACAAGTGCCATGTATATGATTGGAAAGCGCACCGCTTTCACAAAACTAGTTGAAAATGTCAGTTCTTTCACCACTTTGTCTGATTTTGGTACCTTGTCATTGGATGCTGCACTTGACACTGCTCGATCATTTGTATTGCTACTATATGGTAAGAGAGGCAAGGCTTCAAACACACTGAATGAGCTGAGATATCTGTTAGCATCAACTACTGACAAAACAGCAGCCATGCTTCCACCCACTGATGATGCATTCAAGCAACATGTCTTGAGAGCACAGTTTCAAACTTCAGTATGGTGCCAAAGTCATGTCTCAAAACCAAACATTCCAGACCCTACGTGCCATGGATGGACCAAGTGTAGAGATGGGACATTAGAACATAAACTGTATGAAAATGCATGTGCTCCAGTCCAGGTCAGAGACATCACTCATCTCTGTTGCAATGATGCAAAATGTAGTATCCAAAGGAAATGTCCTTGTTTGCTGGCAGGATTGCCCTGCATTGAAATGTGCTCTTGTGTTGACTGTGAAAACAGCCCACCAGCACAGTGTGATGAATCTGACAGTGAGATCACTGACACTGAAGACTGAAATAAATGCAATGTGCACAATCGCCAGTGCTAGCCATTTTGGAAAACGCCAGTTTTGTTTTTGAAGTTTACCTAGTGATGATTCTTCATGGATAGTCTTGTAAACATTGTGCTTATTCAGACTCCACAACTATTTTTTTTTTCATGTTATGTGACTGTCATTAGTATTAGTATTTTTGCACCAAAATGATGAATCAACACTGTCTCTGAATGATTGAGTCTGATACAACTCTGATGGGACATACTTTGCTGAACTCTGTACCCTCACTGGATATATGTGCTCTTTTAATCTATGTGACAAGTTCTTTTTTTTTTTTCAAAAAATGGCAAATTCCATGTCCAAACTAAAAATTTTAAAAGAAGGTGACATTAAATTCGCTTGCACAGGATTAATTAGTTTGTTCTTGTGTCAAGTTTTAATTTTATCAATGAGTAAGTATTATCAATTGAAGAATAGCGTGGAATAGCGAGAAAGCAGTGATTTTTCTTATTTCCAAAAATAAGGGGGTAGGGGTAATACTTTTTGGTGTTTATAAAATTTTGAGAAACTTGGGATAATAATTTTCATGTAACCTCGTACCCGTACGGCTAAGGTAAGTTTTTGTGTATAAAAATGCAATATTGGAGCAAAATTGTAAGTTTTTTGACATATTTTGGGGGGATAAAAATGTCAAAATCAAAAACATTTTTGCATAATTGTGCAGTTTTCTATATTTTTCCCCATCTTTAGGTTCTTAAATGTCTAATATCATTATTTTTTTACTTTTTCACATAAGTTTTCTTCAAAATAAGCCTAATGTCAACAACTTTCAGCAAATATTGCTGATCTTATGCAAAAAAACAAGCAAAGTGAAAATTTCTTGATAAAAAGAGCGATTCTTCCTTATAAGTGGTGATACGATACACCTGTCACTAAAATAAACGACCACAACCATCATTTTCGTATGTCTCACAAACCGATCTTCAATAAAAAATGGGTTGTATCTTGTTCTACCATGGGGAGGGGTACCCGAGTACTTTTGGGCTTTGGCCACTACCCTATATGGCCTTATAATTTGTATGGTGTATTTCGATTACCATGCAAGCTTACTGGGTCTGCAATGTTACAGCTGACAAAGGTCAGTAAAGTGTTAGCTATCACCAGGTGTCCGAGATCTGTCGTTCATTATTCTTTAAAACATCAGTTAGGTAATGGCTCTTAAATGGCCATTAGGTAGTCCCACTAAAACTTGCTACTGCAGAATTGACCAGTGCAACCGTTAGAACTCAAGTTTTGACCCACAAAATTCTTACGTTTTCTGCTGATAGAGTCCAGAAAAGGCTAAAAAATATTAACATTGAAAGTAAAGTTTTTATTTTAGTAGTAGTAGTAGTAGTAGTAGTAGTAGTAGTAGTAATAGTAGCAGTAGTAGTAGTAGAAGTGGTAGTATTGTTCTCATATTATCATAGTCATCATGATCATCGTCACTATTATTATTTTTATAATTTGGGGGTCGATATTTTCCCTGAACTCTATTTTGTCACCCATATTTTACTATTAATTGTACTGACACCATAATGAAAAACACATTCTCATTTCATCATGAATTAAACATAATTAAACACGCAGATTAAACAGAGAAAACAAGCTGAGAAACACCAATGTTAAATTCTGCTACAATGTGGGAAAGTAACGATAACATCATTACAGTTCTTTTACACACACTTGACAGGTTCTCTGTCTTTCATTGCTCCTACTTTACAGAAGCTGGTTTTATAGACGTTACTGGGTATTGGAGTAAAGCAACGTCACCACCTGCAGTGTCAAGGTAAAAACAAAATTGAGAATGAAAACTGAAATAAGTTTTTATAATCATCTTGATTTGACAAAAACTACTGAACAAGGTTTGCACACTGTAAAATACTGGCAATAAAAAACAGGCACCCCATTAGTTTAATGTTAACATCTCAAAATATTATTTTGTGTACAACAAATGAGTACTGCATGGACTGTCATGTACCATTTACAGCTAAGTGTATGCCTGAGCAGGAAGCACACACACACAGAAATGCTGGAAATGAGATAACAACCACAAAAGTGGAAAAAGTGTGTCCGGTATTTGGGTACCTTTGGGCTTTATAAGGGGCCACATAATGACTTGTCTTAGGGGGTTACTCACACCTCTCTAAACTCTATAGGGCCGTGACCATTGACATGTCGGAGGCTGGTCGCCCCAGTGTGTGGTTGCAAGGAGAATAGGTTAATCCGAGCAAGTGGTACAGAGGTGGTGGAACCTTTTTCAAAAAAGAAGAAAAGATGCAAAACAAAAGTTGGACCTGAAAACCAAGACTTTGAAATGGGAGTGATGGCTGTTACCTGGTGCATATGAGAAGCAATACAGGTGTGTGATATGGTAGGATGTGTCATGCTTTTGTTGCAATTTCCTTGATGGGAGGATACAGGTAATATGTATGGTTTCAGCAAGATCTTTCAACAAATGCCAGTAGAACATGACCACAATTGGGGAGCCAGCTGTATGGTGTGGGCGGACAATGACGGGAAGAACAGAACGCATGAAGCTAAATTAAACTTTGACAGGCAAGTTTTGTGAGGATTACATCCTGCCAACAGTCACAGAATGGTCTCAACAATGCCCACGGCTACCGATCCAACAAAACCATGCATGGCCACATACTGCACACGCCAACATGCACTATCTCCAGAAGCACAACATCCAAATGTTGCCAAGGCCAGCCTGCTCTCCTGACTTGGGCCCGATCAAACATTTGTGGTATGTGCCTGGTCTGAGAGTCAGGGACAAGTACAATGATCCCTCAGCCACCCTTGAACAAATGTTTCAGTGGCTCACAGACCCATGAGACCAAAGCTAACAATGCTAAATGGCATCATGCCAAGCAGGGTCCAGGCTTGCTTGAAGCAGCGTGGTGGTCTTACCTGCTCCTGATGCTTGCAGCCTTTACACAAACAAAAAGGTACACGCATTTCAAATGATGCTTTAGATGCTTTATAAAGTCTTGACTTCGGCGCTTGCATTCGTCAAAATGTATTCAATTATTTTGCTAATGTTGTTGCTTCTTTACACTGTAACAGGCCTTCAAAGGTCCATTGATGCTTGCCCATCTTATGCAGATAAATAAAGATTCTCTTTTAGGGTCAAGTAAACGAATGTATTTTATATTGCAACACAAATTATCCGTCGAACAAAAAACATACTCTAGGCATCTAGGGGAAATGTTAATTGTTTATCTGAACTCGAGATACATGGATTCATGCAGCCGGTACATAAACTTATACCATTAAGGTGTTAAATAGAATAAACACAACAGCAAGTGCCGTCCTCCGATACAACAAAGTTGGCTGGGGTCACCCTGGCATTTCAGCCGAACATAAACTTTGCTTTTGGAAAATTGTGGGTATCCAAACGTTAATTTTAGCAAAGACTCTGTCAAATTGTCTAACAAAAATGGAACTGATTTAAAATTGGCCAAGGCTGTGGCACGAAATATGTTTTGGTGTAAGTAAATATTCCCATCACTATGCCTTACTCTTTGGTTTGAATATTAAACTTGTATCTTGAATAGGGCTTGATGATAGTTGTATCGTGATAACCAATTGGATGCAAGAGAAGAGCATTGCCATTTTGCATGTTATCGGCCCAAAGAGAGCTTTGATGTCCCTGGGAAAGTTCTTAAAAACAGAAAAAAATAATCATGTCTTTTCCTCTAGTTAGTCACTTACAATTATAACATCATTACTAGTGCTAGTGTCTTTTGTGCCAATGAAGTTAATCTATTGGACCACAGTCTGGTTCTATATTCCCATTCGGACTGAGCCTGCTTGTGTGTACCAAGAGTGTCATACCAGCTTCAGTGGTGTGTCTTGAAGTCTGCCTTTCTTCCTGGATAACGAAACATTATGATACTTTGCACTTATGGTCATGATTAGAGGAATCCTTTGGTTTGAATGGATATAAAGAATGTTATTTGAAGGTGATTTCATTGCTTCAATATAACATATTACGCAAATCTTAGTAGAATAGTCTCAAATTTAGATCTACAGATACAAGTGTCCTGTTTATAAAATAAACAAACTGTACAGTCTTGTGAACATACTAATCTGTCAGTATTGCATAATTGGATGTAAAATGAATTGTAAATAATTGTCCTGTGTTGAGATTCAATTCTGTCTTGTCCTGTGCCAGCCAATAGCACCGTTTGTTCTCGTTTTCAAAGATTCAAAACTGTTCACATCAAAAAGTCTTGGCCTGGTTGTAAAGACATTCAATGCAGATCCATAACTGTTCATCACCACAATGGAATTTGTCCTGATTTGAAATATATTGATGCTTTCAGCTTCTGTTTCGAAACGGAAGGTTTATTTTTCAAGCTTCAGCATGTCCGTATTTTCAAACTCAAACAAAGAAGTTTCTATAAACGAATTTCTGGAAATTATCGTTTACCTATGCATCGTACTTTCTTGAAAACCTGACAAGAATCGAACAAGAAATTGCTGACGCATAACTGTTGCTAAATCAAGTATGTCGTGTAGTTTAGGTCCCGCCCAAGGCAGTGGCATGGTATTCCTAAAAAGAGTCAACCACATCTACTTAGATAAGCTGACGATCGCTATGTAGCTGATAACATGCATTTGTATGATTAATGGACTGTGCTTTTTGCACATAAATACAAACACATAAATTAAATATTTCGCAGCAGAAAATACACAAGTCCAACAATAAATACATAGTATAGTATATCAATACTACAGCTAAGGGAGAGAAGCAACATCTGAAAGCGACAAAGAACATCGAGGACATGAATTACATGATGGCAACAAGAAACAAAAAATCAACTATAAGACAACCCCCCCCCCAAAAAAACCAAAGCAAAACACCCCCCCCCCCCAAAAAATACCTTCTAAAACCCCAAGATCCCCTAATACTCCAAGCCCCCCATCAGCCCCAATGAAATGAAAAACAAAAATAATAAATGAAGAGATAAATTGATTAATTGATTAACAAATTAATTAATTAATACGCACATACAAACAAACAAAAACAGGCAGTATCTGGGAGCAACAAAACATAAAATCTCCTGTGACTCGATTATTCTTTAACAAGATTTTAAATGTCTTCGCGTCTTTTCATTAACAGTTTGCAATTTATAGCTGCGCCCCATTTAAGACTCTGAATAAAATATTTGTTAAACTCTCTTACTATGGGTACTTCAGCTTTTCAAAAGAAAAAATGCAACCTCTTTCCGTTCGCTGTTTCATCCAGTTAAATATGACCTGGCCTAATTTTTGAATTTATAAGAGGACAATCATAAACATAATAAAGCCTTCTCTGATTGGAGGGAGGGGGGTATATAGCTTGCACTGTACATTTCTACAATTGCCATCCCTATGAATGACTTATACCCTTGAAGTGCTTTACCAACAGGTAGCCCAAAACCACATCTCTTTTTTTTTTTTTTTTAATTTTGCAATTTTTATTTTGCCATATCTTGGTCATTATTTCCATCTCTGATAAAGAAAAAGGAGTTTTTAGCAATTTTTATAATTTTAAATGTTGTGCCAGTGAAATCTCTGGGCTGGGCTTTACCAGGCATGTTCACCTGGTATGCCTACTTGGCTAATTGATTACAACGGAAAAGTTCCCATGACTTTTTTTTAAGTTCAATACTAGTAAATTTGAAATAACCTAATGCCATTTCACTCTTTACGTATATATATGTATATATATATATATATGTATGTATGTATGTTTGAAGCAGATCACTCTTTGCGTATAGGTTACAGACCACAGTTGTGATTGGCTGGTTGCGCATCCCAATGGAGATAGTCCGTAATTGTGAAAATACTGTGTTTTCAGCATGCTGTAGCTTCTGTTTAAATAAAGTAAGCTAAGTCAGGTCTGCTGCATCACAGAGTTGCTTCATTGGTGGTCATATAGGTGCACTGTCTTCCAGGCCAGGTGGGAACTTTATGGTGAGGAAGGACAATGATGTGACCCTGGCAAGAGCACAGTTCATACACCTGTATAAAGCTGACATTCAGGTGTTGTTTCTTATTTCAATTATCACAAATTGACGAGCTGGGAATTGTATGACAAAAATCCATCCATGTTTTTCTGACATTTATATCCGTTAAATGCCGTTCATGGAATTTTAAAATACCAAAATGCTGATTTTTTAGACTGAAAAATAGAAGGATTTATAACTGTAGTCTGTGGCCTATATATATATATATATATATATATATATATATATATGGATATGTGTGTGTGTGTGTGTGTGTGTGTGCAAAATAACTGCATTTAATTTTTCAGAATACAACCCACGTACATCTATTAACAAGATATGCTATGAAGTTAACTGCCCTTGAATGTGGCATCAGCTGGCCACAGCACTGCCACAGTCGTTGTGTTCTGCAGTTTACTGCTGCGGCTGCCATTGTATATATTTGAAATTTCTATACCGCCAAGTTTGGATATTGACACCAGAAAGCTTTTGTGTTTAGCTCTGATACAACCTGTATCATTGACTGCTGTAAGTTGGTATCCGTCGATTTCAGCAAAAAGTAAAAAGAAACTCTAAATTTGTCAAAACAAAGCAGTTCATTATATCCTGCAATTAGATTCCACATTGGCCCAACAGGATTGAGGAAAGTTGGAATGTTAGATGTTGATTTAAGGGCATCTCGGCTCCAACTTAATCATCCTCACAACATTTATCAGGAAAGATGTCCACCTTACCTCAATTCTGGATTCACTCATGTGTCAGATTTACATTCACCTAACACTAGGTCAAGCGATTATGATTTTTTTCATTCCATGTAAAAGACCAGCTGAAAACAGAACCTGTTTTCCCGAGCAATAGTATCCTGGAATAAATTGCCAACTAAGACTAAAAGCTAGCATTCAAAATCCATGTTTAAATCTAAGTTAAAGGAGCACTTGAACTCAAAAATGGAGTAATTTACTCCTTTATGTGCAATTACAGTACAGTGTTTTGTTAGATTTGATATTGTACAGTTGTTTGTATTTCATTAATATTTGCGTATTTTATTACTTTAACACTGTTATGGCGGACCCCACTGGAAATAAGTCCCTGTGACTTTTGTGGGCAATCCAAGCCCCTAAACTGCTTTTACATTGTATTTTACCTTTTGTATTTACTTTGATCTATCTATCTATCTATCTATCTATCTATCTATCTATCTATCTATCTATCTATCTGTCTGTCTGCCTGTCTATCTGTCTGTCTGTCTGTCTGTCTGTCTGTCTGTCTGTCTGTCTGTCTATCTATCTATCTATCTATCTATCCATCCATCGTATTCACGTCGTTTTCATTTAGCTAGTAATCATATTATTTATAACTGTATACTTTCATTCCAGGAAGACGGATATAAGAAATATAATGCTACCAAGATAGAATATTATTACTGAAAATAGAACTAGTTTATGCACTTCAGGTGGTATATGTTTAATCCGCAGATATAATCAGTCCAATAATTAGTTATTTGATTTCCAAGGCAAAATGCATTTACAATTTACAATCAACCGTATCCTAATTATGTATCACGGCGTATCACACATGCATATGCAAATAATCATATGCAGAAAAACAATGCTACTGTGAGTGGTGAGATTGCTTTGAGCTTTAGGAAACAAGTGCATGTTCAAAAACGAAAACAAATTCTTCAAAATAATTGATTTTTTATACCCTTACGAAAGTTGGCTTTATATAGCAAAAAGCATCTGTTCTTTCCCAAACGTTCAAAGGTAAAAATGAAATGCATGTCTTTACTGTTAAAATATATGGAGATATTTGAGTCCTGTATGACACAGTGATGGGTTCAAAAAATGGTATAGGTGTATATATTGCTGAAAATCCATGAACACCACAAGCACAAGACACTATTTAACTATTATGCAAATTGCATGTAACTGAGGGTTTCAAACTAACGCTGACATTACAATCGCATAAAATGTTGGGCTATTGTAGGCTACGTTTTCAAGGAAACACAGGTTATACCAATATCATGAAAGAATACACTACAAAAGTAACAAAAAATATAAAAAACATAAAAGCAAGAACTGAATAAATGTGCAGTTACCATTGGTACATCTTTCCAGACGTGCTTTATTTTGTGACTAGACTATTATGTTTCCTGAACATACGTTTGTGGACTTTGTGCTGTGCGAATGTCCTGACATGGTCTAAACACCGATGCTTGCAATTAAGCAGGATTCACAGCCTCACTTATGCCAGTGGAAAAAGATATATAAAAATAGAGAACTTTGTAATTTTAGTGGCAACCTGTCACAACTGGTATCACCAACAACACATTCTGTGTCATCTGGATGCACTGATCTTTTAGTAGCTTACTTATATTTCTATAATATATAAAAACAGGTCAAATTTGTCCATGTGTTGAGTGTCTACAAACCAAATTGCTACAGCAGGGTAAAATTTGGTTTTGTTGATCATGAAATAAGGAAACTAGATAATGTTTCACAAGATCTGAAATATCAAAAAGAGAAATACTAAAAACGGGATTTGGTATTGGCAGCAACATGACGGAACTTTAGAATACCTCATTAATGTTAATAAATGTAATGTAACCAAGTACAATGCCAATATTTTCTACTTATTTCAATACCCTGAGGTGGATATTGAAGGTAACACAAAACCGATGGTTATTACCTTAATCGAGATTGATATTAAGACAACTCCAGAATACATCAGCCAAAATCGCAAAAGAGGAATGGACACTAATTTGGAAAATGTATCTACTAAGTCTTGTACCTATCCTGGATCAATATTTATTTATAATAAACAGATATGTGCATGGATCAGAAGAAGGTCACGGGAATGTTGACATTTTCGAGAAAATGCACCTTGGAATGCATTGTTCAACTTAAAACTGAGCGATTTGCATCTTTTCCTCTTCATCAAGTAACACCGTTTATCGTTGTAAAACAGTGGATAGTAGACTAACGGTACTAATGTATTCACCCTGTTAAGTAGGCTTGTTTGTTTTAACATAAATATATTCAAGAATGTGAATTATATTGTCCTTGAACTGAACGGAACAGTTATTGAATTCCAGGCAATTAGATTTGGTGCATTGTGAACATTCTCAACAGGTGTCAATTTAGTTCATCGTAGAAAACTGTGTCGACTTACCAGTCGGGCTAGAAAAGTCACAGTACAGCATGACAAAAAGCAATTTATTCACCCGATATTGTCGGTCATAACTATCACCATGCTAAAATTAACATTTATTTGAAAGTAAATGTCATTTAGTGGGCCTGGTCATCTCTGCGTTCCACCCCTCTGATCTAGTTCTTGATATCATTAAGAAAGAAGTATTGACAGTGATATCCAAATAAGACTATATCGTATTGAAATATGCCCAGTTATACTGATTAGGTTAATAACGACACTTCCAGAAAATACACTAAGTTAATACGTTACGCTGCATTTGATCCAATCTGCACATGGCAATACTTAAGACCGTATTTTATACAACAGTGAACTATGTTCAAAGGGTGCTACCAACCTTACAAATCATGTAAAAGGGTCCCAATGTAGTTTGCAGTTTTATCTTCATTTTTCTCTATTGGGGACGATGATTGCAGCAAACTCCAAACATTACACATGTCAAATAAAATACATACTGGAATAAAGGTGAACGCACATTAAGATCCTCTTTAACATGCCTGGTAAAATGACCAAACTATCACTGTAAGAGAGACCTCTCACACACAAATGCAATGTCTACACCACCAATAGAGTATGGTTTTCTTCTATGCAGTTTGAATTTATTTTTCTTAAGTGTTGCTAAGGTGACTACTACCATTACGGTATGAACACCACATGTATTTTTCCAGCATAATATTTTAAGGATTTGTACTTTCTCCTCTTAAAGGGATCCACAGGCAACATTTATAGCATTCTGCCCCAGGTAGAGGGAGAGAAGCAAAAATGGGAGCACCTGCTGGTGTTTTTGCTTAATGGTTGCTTCACCGAGTGAATAATGCCGAAGGCAAATTACATTCCATAAAGTCAATATGACTCGGATCACACAGGTTACATGATGCTACAGGAAATAAAGGTTGAAACCATACTCATATATATATATATGGTTATGTGATGCCACAGGAAATGAAGGTCGAAACTGAAATCATATATACATACATACATACATATGATATATATGTATATATATATATATGTATATATATATATATATATATATATATAATATATATATATATATATACATACATACATACATACTCCTTTTTTAAATAACAATTGTAATATGCAACATTGTCAGGTATCGTTAAGCCAGTAATGGCCGTGTGGAGACTTAGTTGTCAATGAAATTATTCTGGACAGAACATTGAAATGAATTTACAGATTTGGTGATTTCTATGGTCCAAATCCATTGGTGCCAAAACCACATACTTATGACACATTCGCCTATATGGATGACTGATGGCTTTCCTTTTGATACAAAACTACTGCGACCTCTAGCAGAATAATCCACATGGAAAAATTTTGACTGCTTTCTTAAGTACATATATTGACTGGAAGCAGGCACCTTAAACCTTTAGCCACCGTCGACCCTAATCTATCTATTTTGGGAAAGTAATCTGGTGCGTCTTGGTACAAACAAAGGCCATACTTGCCTACTGCATTTTCCCATTTGGGATAACATTAGTCCCAAGCTGCGAACTCAGCAGATTACGCCACTGTGGACAATGCTATTTTTGCACTGAAACCAGAACAGATTGCCATAATGAAAGTCGCATGCAACTTTTGATCAAAACTTTGCACTTATACCAGTAACAAAAATGAAGATGCTAAACATAGATGTCAACATAAAGTTTAATGATACAAATATTCAAGCTAAAAAAGCAACACAGGCATTCTTTTCGTAACCCCCTGAAAAAAAACCAAAAAAGAAAAAAAAACAGTGTTGCCATTTTTTAGATGCATGTATAATCGTCACATTATTACCATTAGGACTCTACACAGTTTTATGGATCAGCCAGAGACTACATTTTATGCAGAGGGACTGGTTAAAGACAGTGCTTCTTTAAGCGATGGACATTGGCCACCCACCTCAAATGATTCTGATTTATATAAACTATAGGAAGCATGTATATCTGTTAAAGAATTAGATTTTTGTTATAAGTTGTTGATTATAAATTATGATCATTACCTAATGAGGCGATTTAAGCAAGGATTGAAATATTTGAATGACATTTCTGAAAAAAAAAATCTTAAAAACACAATTAGAGTCTACACATTCTGTCAGATGATTGTAACAACTCTTTACTTCGGTGTGTTATAGGGAAGTTTTCTGTGCGGTTACGTTGATTTATTGTGTATACTCCATGAGTGCTGACATGCCCTTAAATTATGATTGGTTTTTTTTTTTTATTATTATTTTTCTCCCCCCCCCCCTCACTCCCCGCATATGGGCTCGTTTTTATCAGGTTTTGTTCATCTCCACCATACATTGACAAAGGTTAAGACACAGGGCATCTTATTGTCTTAAAATTCTCAATAAATTCCTTGAATTAGTAGTCTATTGAATGTCTTGAGGAGGAGTCCTGTGGCCTGGGATCTTGTTCGCATTTACCTTTGTCACGGATGAATTCTGTAATGCGGTATCCTTTAATATATGTCTCCCTCAAATACCCATACTGGCGAAAGTGCTTCCAAGAGGCAAATAACTTTCACAGGTCTCCTTTATTCATCTGTTTCAAATTGTTTTTATAGCTGTTGTAATAGTATGAACTATCATAGTGAACAGCATTGGGGTGCCAACTGATTTAGTTTTGGTAGGTTTAAAAGAGATATTGTTGGTAAGAACCAAGGCGTCTTTGATACTTAAAAAATATATATAAGATGTAACCAGAACTTCAATCTTGCACACTGCATGGCAGGATCTGAGTGATTTGTCTATACCACATCGATGCCTGTGGACTACTGCTTTAGTCTCACATAATACAGTGGTAGGCATATTGCACCAGTATACCGTCTTGATTTCAGTTTTTACACGTGTCTGCAATCACACAGCTTCAACGGCATCACAATAATAATCCTGCCCAAAAGGTTGCATTGCATTTGAATCCAAAGAATACCTTCACTAAGTTTCTGTGTCACTCAAAAATTCATGAACTGACACAATGCCAAAAAATATCTGGCACAATAGAACGTGTGCTGGTGTGGCTGCCCTGTGGATGATCAAACTTTAAGCTCTTCTTTTTTGCTGTGTTTTTACAAGTTTTCAGCATTATTTTTATGCCGCACATATTCTGGGCATTGTAGTCAAACCTGCAGATTTTAAACCATTATGTTTCTCTGATTTAAGTGACCTGGTTATATCCGCATTTTTACAAATTGATTGGAATTGGACGTATCTGCATTTATACAGCTTGATTGGACTTTGTACCTGCTGAGTAAGCTATGATTTACTTTACTTCGGCATTCCTCTGACAGCAGTCACAAAAATATGGACTACAGAGCACCTTCCAATATCAACCATTTCAACTATTAGTAAACTAGGAATTCAATGCAGTGGTTAGATCTCTGATTTAAGTGAACGGGACTTACCTGCATCTATTCAGCTTGATTGGATTTTGTTCCTGCTTAACAAAACTTGCTGCTCTACACTTAAGCATTCCACAGATATCAGTCACAAATGCATGGACTACAGACTCTCCTTCCATGATATGGTTATATCTCTGATCCATGTGAATTGGACTTACCTGCATCTATCCAGCTTGATTAGACTTTGTTCCTACTTAACAAAACATGCTACGGAATACGCTTCCACGATCAACCATCTCAGCAATCAGTAAACTGGGAATTCTATGAAATTGGACTCATGGGAGGAATAAAATAGCGTTTGAAAAAGTCTGTAGTCACAAGTCATCCTTCAAATATTCCAGGAGTGATCACCCCCAGACAATGCAGTAAAGTGAGCAACATCATGAATTTGTTGAACTTTTCTGAACCATAATGCCCATTCTGTGCTACCTAAAGTTGATGACGTCAAGGCAATGGTGTCCATAGATATCATTGGAATCAGTAAAACATGGTGCAATAAAGACATGCCTAACAGAGTGTAATCAATCATTGGATACAATGTAAAACGCAATGACAAGAGTGACCATATCGGCGGTGATGTGTGCTGCTACATTAAAAGTCCTTGCCGGCTGGATCTAGAAGAAAACAATATTCAATGCCCTTGGCTTTCAATGTATCCTCCGTGTATGCCAAGCTAGTTCCCACAAGTAACATTTGGTAAAATGTGCAACCACCCCCTGACAAAAGTTATAAGTTTTTATGGGACCACGCCATGTCGATCCTGAACTATATCAAGGCAGGACCTTTATTTACTGGCATTTGTCCTACAGGTGATTTCAAACATTTACCTAATAAGTACCTTAAACATCATCTTGGCCCACACTAACTTGTAAATAAACCTACAAGAGGGATCAATATCATGGTTAAGATCTACAGCAACATGCAGAAACGTTACAAATCACTTTCTGTCGAGCTGTATCGTCTCACCATAACACTGTTTTACTAGTCCCCAACGAAAAATCATTATGCCAAAAATGATGTGCAACAACTTTGAAAGTACAATAGCCATGAATATCTGGTATAATGAGCCAAAATGAGCAGCTATCATTCGCACAAGCCGTCATAAAATAAACTCGAGCACCCATATAATTAGCATGACTGCGGCGACCAAATGAGCTCTTTTAATCAAACAATCACTGGTTTAATGGCCAATTACCTTCACAAACTATCGATTAATGACTATTTTCATGATTTGATTGAGACATACCAGAAAGCCCAATTTAAAGGAAACATGATCCTCCACCATATGCTGAGAAACAAAGAGTACGGCTGAATAAATAACTTCTTCTATAAGAGAAGTTATAACACTTTAAAGGCTCACATTCACGTACATTGTAGCTACATATGTACCAACTCTTGGGTAAATCCAAGCCTAGCCACAATAACAGCATTTTCTACCATAGCAAACGATCAGTTCAACGGGGATATGCAAGTACTTACAAATACATGAACAGCTTTTTTCTAGTCGATTTCAACCCACCCGAAGCTTCTGGACCCGAACAGAAACTATCTATATTTACATATAGGCCATATTCCTGGCAGATTACCAATATTCTCGGACAGAGTTGAACACAAGCTTGCAAATGGTCAAACTATAAAAAGTTTGCGGCCCAAACGGATGTCCCTCCTGGTTACTTCTCTACCTGCCAAGCTTCATAACACCACCAATAACAGCCATTTTTAACAGTACTATTTACGAAGGAAAGTTACTTAGTATGTGAAAATTGGCTGACCTCAGCCCTTGGCAAAGAAGTCACCCATAGTTGTCATCAATTCTGACGTCTGCCCTTGATCTTTCACTCCTGTACTCACAAGATATCAAAGTGTTTGCCACTGGAAGGATATAGAGTGAGCATGAAACCAAAATCAGCAAAGGTCAGCTTTGATCAATCTGGCGTGCTTCGACCACCCACATGCTTTCATGATGGTTAGATGGACCTTCATCTGAATACTTGGTCAAACTGTGCAATGCATTTAATATACATTTTATATAGTTTAGCAACTTTGGTTTTTATGAAACCAAATTTTACTCAATTTATTTCCAACAGTTCATAAATTTTTCTTTGCAAATTTGTTACTGTTTAATCATTCCTATCTTTATTCATCAACCAGATATTGATTAAACAATTAGGGGTATTTGTTGAAGCTTTTTATCTAAAAGGCTTGACTTAAAACTGTAATCTTTAGTATCTTGCATACTTGTCAGGTTTCGTAAAATAGATTTAATATGGAGCAACATTACTTATGTTTACTGTACGCGGCAGTGGTGCTATGAGCACCTAAAAGATTAAGACAAAGTGCAAATGTGCAAATAGGTGACCATTCTATAAGTATGTCAAGAAACACGTAAGGACCTTTTTTGGAAAGAAAATTAGACAGCATTGTACCAATGTTTAGAAGCAAGCTGCACAGTTGCTTAACTATTTGTTTGACAGATTATGCTGAGAGTAAAGAGAAGGATACACAGCCACTTGAAAACTTGTCTGACAGATTGTCCTGAGGTCAAAGGGTGTGTACAGTTGCTGAAATAGTTCCCATTTTTGCCTGCTGAAGCTGTGACCTGTACACCAGGAGCAAACTTTGACCAGTAGCCAGGCCATGTGCATCTACTGGGACTACTGGATGACATATCTGTTAAACAATGTGGGGACCTGTGCGTTTCTGGCCAAAGGCATACACTTTGACAGCGTGGCATGAGCTGTATATGTCACAGAATTAACTATGTAGTCCAAAGTCATATTTATATATTATTTTTTATGTTATATTTTTCACACATGCGTCCCATGACCCATGTTAAATAGATGGTGGGATATTGAAAGAACCACGTAACCTGACCCAGAGAAGACTGCAGAAGACTATAAGCAAGACAAGACTGATCCACCTACGCAGTTAACAAATTGACTGGGCTAGAAATTTGCATGACAAAGTAGCCTTGTCAGATGGGAACACAGAATCTTTGCACTAAAATCACACACCATAGCATTTGCATTTTTATTCGGCTTTTGTGATACACCTATGTATATTCTGACTTTTTATGCAAATTGCTTTTGCCCATCTTTTAGAATACAGTCTGAATGTGCATACGGCTGCAAATGACGGTCTTAAGCATGTCTGTGCTTTTTCTTTTTACATCATCCTTCCCGGCCTTTGCTACCAACAGACATGAATCTAGAGCTCTGAAAAAATTTGCATTGCATCATCAGCAATATGATATCGGGTGCAGATTTTTTATAAAAGTGTTTGAACACAGGGATTTGTTATGCAGTCAGGATATATATATATATATATATATATATATATATATATATATATATATATATATATATATATATATATATATATATATATATATATATATATATGCATATATATATGTGTGTGTGATATTCACAGACTTTTGCAATTATAATTATTTACCTACAAATTACATTCACTTTGCACCAATACGAGAAAGTATTACAACACTGGACTTTAACCAGGAAATGACCATTAAAGGGGTACTGCGGTGATAATTTACAATTTTTGAGTTGTTTCATATAATAAATTTGAACCAATATCAGAAAATGCAAACTTTATTCCCAACTGGATTAGCGGATATCAAGTTTTCTTAGATATGTAAATGAGGGGTTGTGATGTCATCTGGGCTAACTGCTACAGCTAATGCAATGACAGCCGAGTAACACTTTGACAAAAACATGGAACCCTGACCAAGTACACATATTCCACTTTTACTATGGATGAAGCAGTGTGTATAGATATAATCAAATTTACTAAACTGAGATATTTACTCATTTAATGAGGATTAATAAGGAAAGAAAAATGCAGAAATCAATATACACAAGCTAACAGCTCCTGAGGTTGTGTAATCAACTACTGAAGCAGGTGTCAGCTAATATACCACATTGATAAGATCAAAGGGGGTGATTAACACAGTACACAAATCATTATGATATGCCTGCTAATGTTGTGTATCTCAGCTTGGTGCCCCTCGAGGTTTGTGTATTATATATGGAGGGTGGCCCAGGTGACATCACACATCAGAACACCTACTGGAAATATAAAATAGCTCTAACTAAATACCTGTTTGAGAAAAAATGTTGAAAATTTGTCACATGAACACCTAAAATGACCATTAATGAATAAAAAAAAGTAAAAACTTTCACTGCTGTTCCCCTTTAAGCTTGCATGTTTTTTTTTCAGATTGTATATCATTCAAGCCTAGATAGAACTTCCAGTCACGCCACACCTGTGATGATTCATTGCGTTTAATGTATTTCATATGTATAGTGCACGTATGTATCATCAAGGTGTATCTTTCGGATTTCACTGCTATCAACATGTAGACCTTTGTTGCAGCATTTAGAACAAGGGCGTGCAAGCTCTGCTCATTGTACCACAAATGGCCTTGCTTTTTTCTTGGTCTGTGGTGCAAAGTATATCATTGGCAACTGTTTTAATTTTGACGTTGACCTAAATTAAGATCAACCTTAATGTTGTGCAGATAGTAAACAATTTTTATTTAATTGGTTTCATCACATATATATTTATGTATCAGGTATTTTGTGCCATAGACAATCGAAGCATTATTATATTTCATCATGGACACCCTTATTAACACAGATTTATAAATATGTGCAGCTCCCTGACATGTTTTGATGAGAATAAGAGATGTAAGATATATTGGTCTCAGAAATTTAATGAACGCTATTTGAGACTTACAATGGTTGTGTACAAAATATTGTTGCGAGTTGCACTTAGGTCACCTTGCTGTATTCACAAAGGCTACGTCACATGCATTCTAGGATCATGATGCAAGGAATGTTTCAACTGCTTCTTTAATATTGTTTGTGAAGATGGGTCTTCTTATGAAAGCCTAGCTGAGAGTGGTACTGGATGGCGACCTATGTTCCATAGTCCAGGAATACTTGGGAATTATATGTGTGTTCAACAGTTCTATATTTCAGCGAAAACCTAACATTCCAAGTGAAGATGATCATCTAGAAGTATTTGAAAGACGTTTAATATGCATGACTTTGGAGAAAGTTGTAAGGTTGCTGGTCACTTTTATAATTTTGCAGTTCATATTGCAAACCAAGCATAACGTACGTGGAGACGTTTCCATGCCACACAATGAGGGACTTTGCTACGGGATTCACGGAGAATATGCGTTTCATATGAATGATGTGAACTCGACTTCAGGAGAGAGTGCCCGAGAGGGGTGCAGCATCATAAATAATGTGTTTCAGTAATGTCATGCACAGTCTGCAGTTTAGAAAATACTGAAGTGCACTCTGTCAGAAACCCGCTATGATAAAAAAGCAGTTCATTCTTGTTCTGGCTTGAGGACACTCGCCTACAGATTCCTTTTACATACGTTTCCAACCTGCTTGCCCACCACCAACTGGTAAATCTTTCTGTCAGTTTGCTCCCGAATGATCGTCAAAATGCATCGTCTATTTCAGTTTAAAGCAACTTGTTTCAAACTCGCTGGCACAAAACCAAACAATTCACGACATTCTTGACAAGTGACAGAAATTACGAGAAAAGGAGTTCCATCACACATTGTGCTGCTGTTACCTTTGGATGTTTAGAAAGCTGATTCTAATAGACCTGAGAGAGAGAGAGAGAGAGAGAGAGAGAGAGAGAGAGAGAGAGAGAGAGAGAGAGAGAGAGAGAGAGAGATTACACTTCAACAAAAAACCAATAAAAGGGAGACTGGGAAAGTGGTTTGGGTACATGTGTTTCGAAAACAAGAAAACAATATTATACCTTAACAGCAAAATTTCAAAATTTTAATATAACTAATAACTGATTCAAGGCACTTTTTAGTGTTTGTGGGTGTAACTCGTATAAGCACCTTTCCCAATCGAGTTGTGCAAAGTTCATTGACATAGTTTCATTGGCTATAAGGCAATTCGATTTTACTTTAAGTCAAAATAATTTAAGAGAAATTTGAGATGGGTCTCGGTGCCTTGGCTTGATCATTATCCTCTTGCGGGCCTCAGCTAGAAATTACTTTTAAGATGACAAGGATACATTAATCCAGTTTTTTGTTCCAATCCTTCAACATTTAATAAAGGAAAGGAGAGTAATTTTAATAATTACGACAGCTTAAGTTCATGCACCATAACAGGAAATTAATAGGGTCAAGCTGATCTGGTTGTATACTTTGTCTGGCACCTTTGTCGCACAATGTATGAAAAGCCACAGCATTGGATCCCTATCCATACGAAGATAGAAAAAAAACACTGAAGCATTATACCCGTAGTCCGGGCAAATGTGCATAGACGCAACTGACATGGGTAGGTTTATGTGTAAGTCCAGATGCCCAAGTAATGTAGGCTCTTTCCTGCACAGATGAGCGTAAGTTTAGAAGATGCAGACCAAAAATATGTAAGTAGTATTGACCAGGCCTTGATAAACGGGTAACAATTTGCAAGGTCAATTTCAAACGAAGCAGCCAGAAAGGGGTTTTGCAATACCCCTGTGTCAATAGAGACAGCACACACCATATAAATAGTTCACTCCCATTATCCCGGGCTCAAAATCTGTTAACGAAAATGCCCAACCAAGTCACAAAGCAGGGGATTTCAACATAGCGTTGGTATGGAGAGTGTTAAGGCAAGTGTATAAGTAGTCGGATGCAGCTATGTAGAAGGTTGGAGGCCATGTAATAAAATGAAGTTGATATTGCGCATCCTCAGCCTTTCTAGTGTGTCTCCATGGCAGGTAATCTACTTTTCTACAGAAGAGATGAGGCCGGCATTTAGAAGTGTCACTTAATGTACTTCTGAAGAGTTTCTAAACTGGAGCCTGTATTCTATATGTGGCGACTTTCTAAATTTCTTTTATCTTTATGTGACGGACCCAAAGTATCATGAGAATGATAATAACACTCATTACAGGAAAAATGCCAATACTTAACATTATTGTTTCATGCGTTTCACACAAGAGTGGACAACCAGCTTGCGTAGTTGAGCTATAGCGCTTTCCAAGTCAGAAACCTCAGGGTTTGCAAACTCCTTAAGCCATATGTCAATCAAATCAACTTTGTCTTCTTGACATTATGTTAAATGGAAAAGTACCAGATATTTGGGAGAAGTCGGCCATGGTAGGTCATTGATCTTTACAACGTTTAACGATTTGCAAGGAAGCCATTTCGTATATAGATGGAAAAATGTAAAGCAGACACTGAGTGCTTTATATCTGGTGTCTAACGTTAATTGGCAACAGGACTTTTACTGAGCATCACTGGAGCGCTTTTCTGAGTTGTGACCACACAATTTACAAATAAAGGCAAAGTCAAATGGCGTGGTCATGATCCGACCTGTAGAACTGAGTGAATAGGCATTTGGGCTCTGTGTACTTTGCAGTGTTTGATTTGTACAATTTTGCCTGACAGCCTGTTTATTTTTGTTCGCCACGACAATTATACAAGACACTGAGGTAAGAATGGATCACACCCTGACTTTAAATGGACAAAATAAATATCATGTTTCAGATATATAAATGCATTTTATGACTTCAGCAATGCATAAAACTGGCCATCTTCAGAGATAGCTGGACAGTTGGCCTGTAGTTTGTATTGGGCCAAGCTTTTGGAAAACCTGTAATAGACCCGCACACTTGAGATTTTGTAAAAAGACAAGAGGATCATGATAATCCTGTGCTCTGCTGGTGGAATATTCTTTTACAGTGTTGCAACATATGCACTGCAGTCTGTACAACTATATACATGAACAAAAGTAACAAAGTTTGATACCAAAGCAACGGCCAAGTGGTTCCTGAAATGATTTTTTTTCAACCAATTAAAAATTCCATCACAAAAAAAACATGCCATCATCACGGCCTTTGCAAACTTGGTAGATGTCTACCTGGGGAACACCCATCTGCAAAATCAAACATTCCAAGCACTACTTTTTGAGAATGAGTCAAAAATGTAAATACAATAGCCATATATACTATACCGAGGTAACACTTACCTAAGCTCGCAAAGTTTTATTTCTCGTAACTTTATCAAAAATTAACATATCCATATCATTTTTGCGAACTACTATTGCCTTAATTTATATTATATTCTGATAACATTTTAAGCAATTCCTTTTAGCTGTTCCGGAGAAGAAGTCAAAAATAACCTTAACACACAAAAATTGACAACCCCAAAAATGGAAGGACAAATTGCAGCAATATTAAAGTAATTGGCCAAGTAGTTGTTGAGATTGAGACATTTTTTTTTTATTAAGTTTATAAACAAATTGAAAAACAAAAATTTTAAAATTTATTGCATCATCATCTGCTCCGCAAGGTTGGTAGAGGTCTAACTGGGGAACATCCGTGTGCAACATCAAAAGATTCCGTCCTGCAGTTTTTGGGGACAAGTCAAAAATGTAAAAAGTCTGAAGACAGACTGACAGACGGACAACTGACACAAACGGATCACAATAGCTCTGCTGACTGATAAGTCAGCAGAGCTAAAAGAAAGTATGCATGGTCAAAGTCAAGCGAAATAAATGTGACAACATGAAATTTGTGGCCAGCTGAATCACTGTTGTTTTTAAGTTATTGTAATAACACTTGATATTATGATGTAGACCTTTGGAATTTGTCAAGCAACCTTTTGGAGCAATCTTATGAAAGTTTTCGGTGGAATTAAAGACAAGGGAAATTCCCCTCTGTTCCCATTATACAGTTTATTTCGTAAAATACACAGGTCGCAATGATTCCAAAAGAGTTGTTTGTCTGATTTGTGTTATATTTTTTAATGTTGTTTGGGCCTAGAGTGAAGTTTATGTCCAAAGTTACTGTAGGGGTAGAGGCCAAAATACTGATAGAAACTGAACTGGCCCTGATTACCCACCACATAGGGAGGATTTATTACCTTACGAATACCCTCCAGCAGGTATGTGATGTGGTCAGTGGGGCGTGGCCATTTACAGTATGCACCATAGGCATACATTACATTAAACTTGGCCTATATCCCTGGAGTTCCTTCTGCCACTTCACGAGGATAGATGCACCCAGCACCCAGAGCCATCTGTGCATCTGACCACAACCCAATCTCCTTGAACAAAGTGTAATGGAGTCTTCCTGACTTCCACCCCTACAGTGTTTGTTTCCTCAGTGTCACTGACTTCCACCCACACAGTGTGTTTCCTCATTGTCATCACCTACACTAGGTTTAATGGGCACTTTAGAGAATTTTGTTAGATCCCCAATTTAAGCTACAAGGAGGTGCCAATCTCTGTGAGGACAGACACAGTGTATGTCGTGTGTATTTGGTACTGGTACAGTATCAAGCCAGTGACTTTGTAGCTTTACTTTTTGCAGTTCGATTTCATTGTGTCCAATGAATGTAACGAGTATACCATGGTTGGCAACTGATACTTGTTCGAAGAGAGCAGTTGGCCTGTTCACTTGTAAGCCGCGCCCCACTTCGGTATACTGAACACTTTACGGTGTCCCCCAGTCATCCACAACACCCTTGGCATGCGTAGTGACAAAGAAGTTCCACCATTTTAATTTGAAATCCACTTACCCAAAGTGAAAGGTTTTAGAATACGCATCTCTGTTTGAACTGAGACCTTGCATGATTTAATAAAAAAATCACAGTGGCCACCTTTGGATATTTGTTTTTGAAGTATTCAAAAATGTACACCATGAATGTCTACAACCTTAGTTTCTGGTGTGACAGATCATCACAACCACACTTTCTGAAAAACTTTCATTAATTCAGGCATATGACGTGAAAATAGTAAAGTGCCCATGATTTCAATAGCATTATTGAATTCCATTCTGCTCTTGCAGAGACGCATACTCTGGAAAATAGACTTGCAGAAAAATGTTAACACTATTCATTACATTGGTAAGTTTTTGTTCTTTTCTCTGCATGTCATCTTTTAATATATGCATGGATGAAAACGTCAGGCATTTTGACTTTACAATAGTTGAATGCGGCGGCAGCTTTGGAAGTATGCATTATCTTCTCTACATTCCCTGAGGTCTGCCAATAGTAAAACGTGGCTTTTTTGTTGGAGTCATCAACGTTGGTATGGGTTTCAACTTTGTTTATTCAAACGTCACATTTCTGTGTCATGCACTGTTTTTCTTTCCTGGCACAGAATTCTTGCAATGAAGCTGTTTGTTGTAGTGGGTAATTGTGTAAATGGTTCCAAAGCAACAAGTATACTGCGTACATTTTTACTGTAGAAACACGCATTCACTGCATGCAGCCATTGGTCTAAAAATGCACCCTCTTTGACTGAAGCTCACAGAATTTACTGAGTGTTAATACCTTATCAAGGTGTGTTTCCTGGTGTACTGCGGGTTTCTGCCAGGTACATCAACATGTACCTTGTTTGCATATAGACTTTTGTCTTTTCCCCAGTCTGGTTAATCTGCAAATTATCAAACCGCCTTTTGTCCAGGTGCCTGCCAAGTGATTTTATCTGGTAGACTTTTTCGACCAGATTCATTGTATTTTAACTTATGGAATATGCATAGGCCTTCCTTTGGCCGGCATGCACAGAGTTTCTGCCTCAAGTGCCACCTATTTGATAAGTCCCCTTTTTTTTGGGGGGGGGACCTTGTTATGTTGACCAACTTGGGGCCTTGGTACATTTACCAAGAGCCTCGTTGTAGCTTCCTCCTTGCTTTATCTGGAGGACCACATGCTTTCTGATTTATATGTAGTTGCTGGGATAGTATGATCCACACCATATTAAGGTTTTTCTTTTCTGTCTATACACTTTCGCCTTCTGTGCTTCTTTTTTTCTATACATTTCAAATTCTTTTCCTGTCATTCCCACATTCTGGACTACTCTGGCTACTGCTTTTACTGGAACGATCTTTTTCTAGCATAACATGGCACAAAGTTGGATTTGGTTTAATCGTTGCAAGCTGCCAGGCCTGTTTTTTCTTGTTTCACAGAGGCATTGTGATACGAGGTTATATCAGGCTGAAGACAAAAACAAGTGCTCAATAAGAGATCTGCTCAGAAGACTGAGATGCTGTTGATTTGTTTTATTTGACAACCAGTAGGCACTGCTGAGAGTGAGATCTCTGTTTTGGTTATAATCAATTGCCATGCATAAGATCTGTTTCAGACAGTTATATGCAACAAATGAACAGAAACGAGGTTATACTTGACACATATCTGGTACAATGTATGCAATATGTAAATTTTATTGCTTTTTATTCAATGCCAAGTTTTAAATCTAGTGGACAACTTTCCTTGTGTTCTGTGTGCCAAACGGACTCATACACTAGGCATGTTGGTATTTACATGAAATTAGAGAGTGTCATTACCACATCCAAACCCTAGTACTAATGAAACAAATCCAAGTCAATCCCAACCAAATGCAATGTTCCTTGGTATGTATAGATGAATCACATAAATTTATACTTCATCTGTACCAAAACGAGTCCAAAACATATGTGCAAAGGTCCATACGGTCAAAAAAGCCTTGTCTAGTTTTAACATGACAGAATGTAAAAAGTTTTGTTTAAAATTATAGGCCAGTTTCGGTAAATTGGCTTGAACAGTTGCAACATTAATGTGCATATATGACCGTACAATTCATGAAAAGGGACCAAACTTTGCAGCACATCAGAAAATTTGCAAGCACAGGTTCCAAATTTGTTGAAATTGTCAATAAATTCAGCATTCAAAAGATACTTGTGGCAACCACTATCTCAACAACGATCATCATCCATACAAGTTCACAAAGTGACACTAGCACCAACTTCAATCCATCAGAAAAGCCTCTAGGCCTAAAATGACCATCAACAAGAATCCAAGCAACATGATTCTACAATTCGATTTGTTTTAGACATGTAGCTTAAGGCATGATGTTGTTTTTAAGGAGATCAACTAAGAGTGTTTCAAAAAGAAAAGTTTTTGAACGTACAAATATAGTGCTGAAAAGTTAATACACTGTCAGAATTTGCAAGTACACTGGTTCAAATGGCAAACATCAGCCAGAAACAAGTGACATGCGGCCTCAAAACACAAAACCGTAGTCAAAGATTGCAAGAACAGTAGTCAAATGACATTACAATAGCCAAAAATTGTAAGCATAGCAGTCACATTTCAAGTATGGTTTCCAGAAGTATTTATGAAAGGAAATTTAAATGTTCAAGAAAGCATAGAATCCCACAAGTCATCTAACAAGTCATTTATTAAGGTAATAATTTAGAATTCAAAAAATGTAGTATGCCATTGTAAGGCATCTACAATTCAGCCAAGCATAATGTACATCTAACTCATAGTTCTATTCAGTTCAAAGGTCAAAATGCAAAACAGGCCTTATTATTGTAAAATTCTACTACATTTATCAGAGAAAGAGTTAGGTTTAATGAAAAGAAAGTAAGAGAAAAAAATCATGTTGAAATTCCTAAAGGTAACTGTAAGTGAAAAAGTGTGTGTTGGGATGGAGGGAAGGGATCCAAACTTCTGTTTCAAAGTAGGGCAGGAGTAATCAATCTAGAAAAGAGAAATCAAAAGTGGACAAATGGGAGTAATGGAAAGTGTAAGTCGTGTAGACAAGAGGCAGATGAGACAGTGGATCATTGGCTGCTGTGGTGTGATGCATGTAGAGAGATAAGGGAAGATTTTTTCAGAAAGTTGCACAGAGAAGATTACAATTACAAGGGTTTAGAAGAGGTTCAGGGTTTACAGGAAGAGGAACGTATAGCATGGATTTTAGGTTTGAAAGGTGGCTTTCTGGGAGGCAGGAAAGGTAATAAAAATGTACAGGACTACCTGGTAGGATGCTGGCAGAAAAGGAATGAAATAATCAAGTTAGAAGGCAACAGGTTAAATTAGAATCCCAGAGTACAGGGAGGGGAAGGAATGGGAATGGTGGTAGCCCTTATAAGGGCTCCCATGGGGGCTCCCATGGGAAAAGCCTGAGCCTTAGAGGCGGGGATAGGATGTGAGAGGGATGGATGGATTTTTTTCCCCTAGGCCACCTGTGTCACAGAGTGACACAGGACCGCAGCAGACAAGCGGAGAGCCACCGTATTATTATATTATTAAGTATAGCTGTCTTCCATGTAACAGTTTTACATTTTTTCATTGATAATCAGACATAGGTCAACTTGGCAGTCACTTGATTTAGATGCTAGATATTTATACAAAAGAGAGAGAGAGAGAGAGAGAGAGAGAGAGAAAGATAGATAGACAGACAGACAGAAATTCAGATATGTATAAATTTACCCATTTATTGAAAGTAACCATGTATCACCTGACATGACCTTAACAATAATAAATGGATACAGGGCCATTCCTGCAGATATTGGGGACGGACATCACTTGAAGATTGGCCGACCTTGGGAGGCCAATATTCGGTCATTTCCGTCCCCAATATCTACAGAAATGGGCCTGTATCTGTATTATTAAATATCATATTTTAATATTATCCCGGAAAAGTAAAGCAAAAATAGCTGTAAACCAGGCGCAAGATCACTGAAATGCCAATCTATGCATGCATCACTGTGGACCTTGATGTAGGAACACAACTGCAGGCTGTGCTACACGTGGAGTACTCGTTACTCAATTGTACTGCCAATCTTAGATATCCATCCGCTGGAACTGCCAAATCGGGAAAAATGAACTTAAACAATACTCACAGGACAAATACATAAATAATTCAACTGTAATCTGTTTATAGTTGATCCAAATACATCTGATGAAATGAACAGTCCGCCACAGCACTAAAACATTAACTTTGAAGTCACGGCGGTACAGCATGTCACAAGCAGAGGCCGAAGGTTGCCTCTGTCACTCACAGCAGACGACAATTGTTTGAACGAGGCTATCACCTCGGGTTGTCTGGGTGCCGATGGCCTGTTGGGAGTGAGAGAACGCCACTCCACTATTACCCATTCCAATATAGAAATTGCATTTATGAAATTAACATGGGGGGGGGGTAGTTCTGGCCTTGCTAAATTTCTAGCAGATATGGCCGTGTAACTTGATTAAGTCTTTCCAGATAGTTGTCGTTGTTGGATAGTCCCAGCAGGCGGCACTGCAACAGAGTGACAGCTGTTGTCTGTTAGGTCTGCATTGGGACAACTAAGGGAGGCCGTGTTTGTGGTGGTGCTGATAATTTAGTTTGATAGGCGTCGGTGATCTCCTGGAGACGGCTGCCGGGCCTTTTAAATGGCACAATCAAAACATAGCCATGTGCAGACAACCAAATGGTTCAGAAAGTAGTTCACACGTAACAAATGCCCATGGCAACCATGGACCAAACGAAACTCACAATTTACCACACCAGTATGATGATTTATTGGATGATCAGATTTCCATTCAATTACATGTTAAATGATTGTTTGATATGTAAAAACAAACTATATTCATCAGACAATTATAAAAAACAGCATCAGTCCTACTACATTTGGAACACTTACTGCACTGTAATATGTGCAGAAAATGCCTGAATGTTCAAATTGTTACCAAAATACATAAAAAAATCCATGAAAAAGAAGTGGACAACAGTTTTCAGTGATGGCTATGAGACCAAACCGAATTCCAGCTCAACTTTGTCAGATCTAGTGTCATTTACGGAATAGTAAGACATGCTAGTGTTCATCATCGGAAGGATCCATGACCAACAGTAATGAAATTTAAATGAATTAGGGTATCTTCTAGCTAACTTTGAGGTCTTGGACCAGTAACCTAGGCCTAATGCATTTACATGTTAAAATACCGACATTCGCTCGCTTATTTCTCCTATTTGAAACGTAAAACTGCAACTTCCTTGGCATTCTGCTTCAAGTTTATACCGGTAGCAGCAAGTTAAAACCAAGAAAATGGGGGGTCATGTGATTAGATTTTTTTTTACAGGTGCGTTTGTGTACCTTACCTCCATGATTGACCGTTCCGCGCCAAATATGTTTCCAAAAATACACAAAGTTATCACATGATTTAAAATATTTCTAGAGTAGCAGTGCCTTTCTAAAACTCACAGTTGATAAGTATTTTCCTATCCAAAATGATGATGGGACTTCATTTGGGATGCCCTGTTCCTGTGATATTAACATCCAATAGACACAGCAACAGTATTCAGTACTCGATCAAAAGTTGTGGATCAGTTGACCCGACCTTGAGAGGTTACTGGTCCAAGACCTATATATAGTGATCTGCATGTTCAAGCTTTATTTTTTGTCATCATAAAGCACAATGTGGTGCTTGAAAAAAAATGAAATGATTGGATGTTAAAGTTGTTTTTATTGTATGAAACAAGAGCTCTTGCATTTGTGTGTGCCCCCTTCCCAATTCCAATAGACAGTGCAGCTTGGCACTCCATGTTGACATCAACATGTCATATGAAATACTACAAAAATATGTAATGAACACAAAGTGGAAGGCAATGGCAGTAATTTACTGGTATTGGCAAATATGTTTTGTAAAAAAAAGACGAACACAGATGAGTTGTACCTGCAATGACCCCCTGCATAGAGTGGTCCACCCTGCCACAATTTACACCCAATTGTATTTGGCTCATATGTGGCCAACAAATATGCTAATTCCTCTTGACACCACTTGTGTAACTAGAAAATGTGAAAAAATAGTGAAAGATGTCATTTGGTTTAGCTGTGTGTACAGAAAAACAGGCATATACATGCAGAATCAAAAGCCTGTATATTGGGGTATAGGTCTTGGACCAGTAACCTAGGCCTAATGCATTTACATGTTAAAATACCGACATTCGCTCGCTTATTTCTCCTATTTGAAACGTAAAACTGCAACTTCCTTGGCATTCTGCTTCAAGTTTATACCGGTAGCAGCAAGTTAAAACCAAGAAAATGGGGGGTCATGTGATTAGATTTTTTTTTACAGGTGCGTTTGTGTACCTTACCTCCATGATTGACCGTTCCGCGCCAAATATGTCTCCAAAAATACACAAAGTTATCACATGATTTAAAATATTTCTAGAGTAGCAGTGCCTTTCTAAAACTCACAGTTGATAAGTATATTCCTATCCAAAATGATGATGGGACTTCATTTGGGATGCCCTGCTCCTGTGATATTAACATCCAATAGACATAGCAACAGTATTCAGTACTCGATCAAAAGTTGTGGATCAGTTGACCCGACCTTGAGAGGTTACTGGTCCAAGACCTATAACAGGTTACCAACATATTGGCAAAAGATATTTTAATGCAGAAATCGAATTTTGAAAACAACAGGCTTATACAGTGGAATCTTGAGTCTTGTAATTCCACTAGGAACAAATATATTTTCAGTGGCAGTGAAATGGTTTATCTATTCAAGACAAGCTCAGAAGATTAAAACGGGCCAACACATTAAAAACCAAATCACTGTCTTTTTTCCAGCTAAAATATACGAAGTCTGGCATTGTTTTAGTTTGAAGGATTATGACCTCCGCTCTCAATGATATGCTTACAGCTTCCAAGTTCTTTGTCAAAGATCCTGTGCTAAAACTCCACTTCAGCCTGTTCACAATTTTATCTTAATTTTCCAGATATTCTCAATAAATATATATCGTTTTTTTTTAACACATATCTTTTTTAGATTTAAGGTAATTTCAGCCAATCACTACACGAAAAACTATGTACGGCATCCATGTTTGTTTGACCCTCCGCATACCATACACATGCGATCACGCGCACATGTCCGATTACTTTATAATCACATTGGCTTGCAGACCTTAACTGTGCTGCTCCTTAATCAGACTCTCAAAGGATGCCCTCTCAGGCAAGTACATTTCAGAAACTTCAATCTAATAGTGCTGAATTTTTTACAAGGTTTCACGGTGGTGCTACACATCACAAGTAAGCAACAGTGCTAAATTCCGTTTCATGTCTTATGACCTCTCTACCAACGCTGTACTCAATAAAACTAGTCTCAAATGCCATCTGCACATTGTTCACGAAGGTATTCTAAAACAAATGTCCAATTGTTGTCCTCCACTACCGTTGATCTAAGATTCCAGGTTCTAGTATGGTACCAATTGTATACAATCTTGTTGCATCTGGTTTCTGCCCTTTAATAGCAGTCAAGTCTGGTTCCTTTTTAAAAGCAAACTTTTTTGTTGGTGTCAGATGCATAGACAAGCAACTGTAGGCATATTTTCATCAATGTGCAGGCTTTAATTTTGTCTGACAATAAATAATTTATTTCTCATAAGATATATTATTAGCTCAAGCACCCCTTCAAGAACCGCGCGGGAAACAATGTACAGATATATGGTACATCTGTGCTGTGTTGTCAAACATGAACAAGCAAACCTCCCTGCTCAATGCCTGCTGGCTTTCGGCAAATACCCCAAAATGATTTTTAAATAGCGGCACCTATTATGAACATGAGTGCAGAGACTGGAATTATTGTTCAAGCATGTTCTTGAATGCGGATGGGCATTCTCTGAGTAAAGATATTGCAGATCCAGTGCGATAAATTACAAATGGGCATACAAGCTGGTTGTGTCCGACATATGGTGTCGCTCGTAAGAAAAATATTGATGAATTGTTTACTACTACATTAATTATGCATTGTCGACATGACATTGATAGAGAAATATGGATCTGGAAGGAAACGTTGTGTGAATTAACAATTTTTCCGCTCTTCGCCAAAGAGACAAGAAATTGTGAAGAACCTGACTCACAGCCACATAGTTTTGCCAGATTCGAGAAACAGTAACCGAAAAGAAGAACTATTCTAGAAACATAAGTTTTTGATGGCAGTTCAGCCCTTAATTATGTATTTTTTTTGCAACACACACATTACATCAAATTAGTAAGCTGTTTCCAAAGTTTTTACTTAAAATGCATCTATGCCACAAATATTTCAACTGAAGTTTGAAGGATGCCTCAGTTTATAATAGTTTTCTAAAGTTATTCCAGATTTAAATTTTGTGTATATGCAGAATCTGCATAAAGTAAAGTGCTACGACTTTGATTCGTGTTTCATTGGATGCAGGTTTTCACAAACCTATACCTTGAAGTTGCGTATACTTAAAAATTGACAAGGTAAATTTACTGACTACAAAGTGATCGGGATAGGGCAGTATTTTACCGGCCTCTACGGGTTAAATCCCATAAAGACAAAACTGTCTTTACATTTTATGACAAAAGCGTTCACAAACAACCGTAGGGCTGAACCGTGCAGATTGGAGTGGAGAAGTAGCTGATTAAGATATTGTTGTCATATTGTTATTTTATGTGTATGCTAATGTGATTTTGATATCATGTAAGCCTGCGTACCCCATCGGTGATTTTCAACCCACACTGAACTAATTTTTCAAATAAGTTGTCTTTAAATATCTCCTCAGTGTAATGTACTACAGACAAATAATGTGTTCATATCTCAGCTGCTTGTTTATAATGTGATAAATCAAACATAAAAATAAGACGTTTCATGAAAATACAGATAAGTTTACCCATTATTATGTATAGAATAGATTTGTTTCACGTAAGTCCCCACGGAACAACATTTCGCAGTTTCATGGCCATTTCCATATGGTTGAACATAAAATTAGGAGTAAGCATAGCACGTGTTGACTATACCTATGATAATATTAAAATATTCTAAAATCAAATGATTGTTATATATATATATATATATATATATATATATATATATATATATATATATATATATATATATATATATATATATATATATATAGGTGCAATTTAAACGAAATATATGCCTGGATAAAAGTGAATAAAGTCACAGAGAGGCATCGTTGGAAATAGACAATATATCACTAATCTGCACCACAGGCAGGAAATAAAACACTTTGGCCCAGCAAAAGTTGCCCAATTGACTTTACCTATTTTCAACAAACACCATATCTGTAGTTCATATCTGTTTTTACGTTGCAGCGAAAATAGTATAATTTTATAAGCGTAAAAATCAAATGACAGTAAAGTGATCAAGATTTTCAAATTGAAGGATGAAAGGTGTTAAGGGCCATATTTCAGTATCAGCTTTCTGCCCTTGTTGTAATCGCGGCAGATCGGCCGTTTATGATTACAATAGGGTACATGGCACTTCGAAGTGCATCATTTAATGTTAACCGATATATACCTAGAAACATTTTTGTATCGTCATCTAAAATGGTAGACAAAGATGTTCGACTTGGAAGCAGACTAAGCTGTAATGATTCACTGACGATATCCATTGATCCTGGTCATCAGAGCACTAGGAGAGATGGACATTCTGAATGAATTGCCAGTTAACAAAGTAATATCCCGTGTTTTATATTTTTAGTGAACATCACAGATGTGATAGAAATTTGCACTTGAACCTGGACTGGCACCACTTTATTCAATGTTTAATATAACTGATCATTTCCCTCATAAGTCAGCTGTCTGTTTCAAACAAAATATGATGTCTGAATATAACTTCTGATTTTCATACACGTCAAGATAGAATTGTTAGCAGTCCCTATCTTCCTCAGCTCAATACATTTGTGGGATGGGCTCTTCTACGGTCACCCTAAATATGGCTATTAGGGATCAGTTATCAGTACATTCACAAAAACAAACGTCACCGGTAGTTCAGGATACTTTACAAGTAATGTACACTTATTTAAATTTGCGCTAAAGCCGCTGATTGCCAACATCCTAAAAGCAAGCATGTCATCCCAGAATCATAGGTAATACTTTACCTGTACTTTGCCCCTTCAATAAGATATAAAAAAAGAAGCAAACAACTCATACAAATGTATCGTTTTGCAGTGATAATTATTTGACTAATCATTTAATTCATTATTTGAACAGTCAACACATGGCTCTAACAAGAAGAAAAGAGAAAAAGAATCGCCCCCTAATAAATAAGTAAACAAACAAAGGGGAGGAGAAGTAAAACGGATTAGAAGGAAGAGGCATTAAATAATGCATTTATTAAGAACAAAATGTGATGCGCCTAAAAAAGGAAAGAACAGATATATTAGTGAAAAATCACAATAATTACAAGGAACATGGGAAAGATAATCACTGGAAGCATGAAGTTAGTAGAATCTTTTTATGGCTGGCATTAATTCAATATCAGAAAGGTCAGTCCACAAATATCAAACTACAAATATGTTCCGGCTCATGCTGTACAAGGACTTACAATACAGATAAACACCATGTAGTGATAGGTATTTGTGACTGTGCATGAAGACAAAATCCTCAAAGTTGCAATGAAATCTAACTCTTTAGGATGCAAGATATTGTACACATGGCTACGCATTCTTAGCTTTCTTGCAGTAACCTGACATTCATTTAAAGGGTCACAAATATATCCAAACTGACAAAGCTGATCATAGGAGTAATGATTTCCACTGAACAGTATGTAGCATCAATTTATGAAATGGCAATAATTATAGACCAAAACATTCAAGTACATAAACAGACAGAAAAAGGCCAATTGACTCGGATAAAATGACTTGTGTACATATATTCCGAATGGCATTTGTGTTATGTCACAGTCAACCATGTTGCATGAGGTCCCCTTACTTGACACATGTTGTCAGACCAAAAATGTAATCAGGAATATCTGACATGATCCTGGACGTCAAGAATCATGAGAGTGCCATATTTCTTAAATATAATGGAGTGCTTAAGACATCCATTTCAGTACACTTTGATTCATTCATAGTTCTTCTCTCTTTTTCATTTTCTTTTTCTAAAGCCACATTTCGTCCCGCATTTTTTCACAGTCACTGCTATGCACCAAATCTCTAGTTTGGCATCATAGCAGCCTATGTAAAGTTTTGCTCTGATGTAAAGATAATCATGTGTTTAGCATTACACGAACTAGGGCTTTCAAAGTGCTTTAAATGTTTCAAGTCTTAGTCATTGAAATTTGTGTCATTTGAGTACTTAGATGTTTGAAAGATGCATATGTTTCAAGCCAATATAGATACAAAGGACATATCATTCTTAGTGACATAGATGCATTCTATTAATATGTAAAAACAGTGAGTGGAACCCTTTGAAATAATGCTTGATATGGGCACTTTAACCTTTAAATGTTAAGCAACTTGCATAATTGGGAATCATGCTGTTGTATTTGTCAAATTAAAACCTTACATTTATTTTCTTCAAAGGTATAATTGACAAGTATGCCATTCCAGCTTCGAATGATCTAGTCGACGCTTTGGATGCATGGAGATCATTTGATTTCTAGACTGGGCCCAATGAGTCAGCAAATATAAAGTGACAAAATGCTTAATTGCTAATAACCATTATTCGCTGGTATCTTAATAAAGGAGGTTTGGAAAACACATTTTGAACATATCCAAATAACCACAAAACACGTTCTTGAGACCATAGTCCTGGCATTTTTTTTAAATTTAGATATTTCGTTTAATCAGTAGGATTTATAGTCCTGAATCTTATGCCATACATGAATTCAAATTAATCAGTAAATATTCATGCTTTGTGGCCCCCTAACTGTTACAGTCTTTTTGCAGTATCATATACCTGGTTTATGAACATCATGCGTTTACATTACAATGTTCAGAGCTCATACTTAATGCTACAGTGTTTACACACATGTAGATACTAATATCACCATTGAAAACTAACAACTGCTAGAAAGGATGGACCAAAAATGACAGATTTCTGCCACAGGTCACATCTGACAAGTCCGGGTTCATTTATGAAAACACACTAATACCAGCAATTTGATCCCTATGATCTTCAGTGTGATTGAGCAGCATTTAAGAATTAACTATGAAAATGTTTGTGACACAGGTACCCATCCTAAAGCTGTAATGAATTTCCATAACACAAGTACAGTGAACATGGGAATAATAAATTACATCAAAATGGACAATGATGGCCTCTTTTTTCTTTATCCACCAAGCAAAAGAACGGACCTTACCAATTCCGTTTGTACTCCCGATTGGGAGCCATAAATATATAAAGATGATTATTCACTTGTAGGGCATCATCCTCATGAAAAGAAAAGGATTACAAAATTTAATTTGCATACATCCATACAACAACAGAACACTCAGTAGAGGCCAATGAAATAAAACAGTTTGAACACATCTATACAACCACCAAACACTCAAACAACAACAACAGGGTCAAACAACTTCAATATGCCACATAGTCCTGGCATTTTTTTACTTTATTTTCCTTAGGAATTTTATGTAATCAGTAGTTATTTATAGTCCTGAATCTTGTGTCATATAGGGATTCAAATTAATCAGTAAAGATTCATGCATTATGGCCCGTAACTATTACAGTCTTATTGCAGTGTCATATACCAGATTTATGGGCATCCTCATCTTCAATGTTGATACTTAATGTTACAATGTTTACATCAATGTGGATACTAACGTCACTATAAAAAAATACTAAAAAGTGCTAGAAAGGATGCGCCAACAATGATAAATTACCCTCACAGATCATATCTGACAGGCCTGTATGTGAATTTATGAAAACACACTGATAACCAGCAATCAGATCCCCTATTATCTTCAGTGTAGTGTGACTGAGCAGCATTTGGAAATTGACTATGAAAATGTCAATGACACAGGTACACATCTTATAGTTATAAAGCATTTGCCATGATAAGAATACAGGGAACATGGGAATAACGAATTACATCAAATTAGACCATGATGAAGGTCTATTTTTCCTATATCCACCAAGCAAAGCAACGGACCTTACAAATTCATTTTGTACCTCTGATTGGGAGCCATACATACACATGATTCTTCACTTTTGCAGCATCATCCTCATTAAAAAAATAGGAATATCTTTTCATATGCCCCATGATATTGTACAATGTGTATCAAGCAATAATCCCTCAAAACGTACAATTCATCCATCCATTCCAACTGTAGATAAATATGTTGTCAGTCAATACGGTAGCATAAACATAAGTATGCACCCTTTCCGTCTTTCTTATGGAACCAGTCGGAGTTCGAATGTTAACTTACAGGCCAAGCCTGAGCTCCAAATCAATGTAACTATTATACAAATATACTCAAAGTATTTCATTTCTCTGACCTTGATGAATGAATTTTCGATCAGTAGTTCAGTTATATTCCAATACCAAGTGAATCGTGGTTCTGAACTGTTACATGAAAATGCTGTTTTTCTTTCATCAAGCAACCGTATGAGCATTCGAACAAAGGGACGGTATTTCTGGTACGTATTTCTTTATCATGAAGCAGTTTGTCTGAAGAAATACAAACTGCACCCAGGGCAAATGATACATATAACTTACATAGAACTGACACTTTGGTTTTGTACCAGAGAAAGTTCACAATTAAACAACTTACAATTAACAAAGCATCAATATCGCGAGTGTACTGCTGCCTGTTGGAACAAGTACCTTGAATTTGAGAACCAGCAGTACAGCTGCCAAACGTGTAATGAATCAAGCAAAATACTGACAATGCCATTTTCAAGAATAACGTACAAAATATGCAGAATGCAAATTACAAAGACATTGCCGAGATTGATTGCCTGGTCCATTATTGCACCTAAACAGTTGAAAATACATTTGAATTTAGTCTTACTTAATACCCTGTATAGTGGCCTCCCGTGTAGCATTCCAAAACTAGATATTCGTGATAGTGCATCCAGAACACCACTTGTGATTCTTTGTGGGGCAATTAGCAGCTACAGGTTAGTTTCTGTTTCCCATATTGTGTCCGTCCAACTCATTTTTCAACAGATACACTGGTTAAGAAATTCACACATGGATATGATTCATCAGTTTGTTCATACGTTTCTCACTTATTCAAGGAAAGAAACAGTTGGTGACAAAGCTCACATATCTTCAGTGTGGACGTTAATTTCACGACAGAGGCAGGAATATGTTCAAAACGTATTTTTGATTATGACAAGAGAAGGAAGACATTACTTGGTGCGACTGTTTTGCTCTGTGCGCACCGTTACTAAAAGCAAAAGATTGAGCAACATTCACTTTTATGAAGGCCCGTATGAGAGTAACAGAAATATGTCATTATATCAGAAGCTCATGGTGGGAATGATGTATCAAAGCTGTTCCCTTTTTGTGTCTCTTGGCCACGTCTTGATGATCAAGTTGTCCACTTCTAGTTTAAATGAAGGATCCTTAATATTACTTCTTACAGGAAGGCAAACTCTGTCAAATTTTCTCACACATAAACTTTCAAAATATTCAAAAATTGGACGTCACAAAATGGATCTTTTCCCAAAATTTGGTAGGGCTCTAAGAGTGCATAGTTTGTTATTGACAGGACCAAGGAACACGACCATGAATGTTTCTTTCATCAACTTTAGATGGTTGGGACCAAATATTGGATACTGTAGGTTTGGTGGTCTCGTATTCTTTGATGGTGATTTGAAAGTGCTACATAAAGGAAATGTGTCAAGAATAGGACCGTTTTGTAATTCTTCCAAAGGTGTAGGTTCTCACTACATAGAAAATAACTTTATCATTACATCTGGCAACCAACTTGTAGTTATTTTGTTTTCATATGTGCCAACACTGAATGTTTCATGCTATATTACATATTGTATCTCAAGGTGCAAAGGAGTTCTTCAATTGTGTAAACATCATGGAGTATTCACTCAAGAAACATATGTAGATTTTTATCATCAGACATTTTGGAAGCATATTACTGAAAATGATAAGTGTGTTATTTTTGCTCAGTACCAGGAGGAAGTCCCAAATATAAAGCAGGTGGGAATTTGTAGAATGACAATTTCAAATACCGTAACAACCAAACGTATTGTTTATATTGTGTCTAATATTGACACCGAACAGTATTTGTCCATTTTGCATGATGCAAGATGGGATAATATCTTAATTATGAAAGGATCTGTGGTTATCTCCCGCTCGATGGCTGTCATATCAAACAAGTTCAATGTTCATATGATAATAAGAAGAAATACAGTGACATTTTCTATGTTTTTTATTAAAGTTATTTCGCTGCCAAAATGCTACTTGCATGTTGCTGCGAAAAATCCATACACAATGATGGTGCCTGATCATATGTATTTTTGTACCACATTTCTACAGCCATCCAATGTGCATATTTCAAAGTTATACATAAGCTTGAAAAGCCATGTGAGAGTGATAGAGGGTCATGAAATACACTTGAATATACCAATTGCAATATATATTTCAACAGAGGGTGGTGATGTTACAGTGCAAATTCAAAAAAGTTTCGGTACTTCTGTTCCTTGCAAATTCCATTGCAAAATTATAATGGTGTGGCGTTATTTACGTGCGGCACAAGACGTGTTGAAATTTACTTTAAGTAATCCACATGGATCTTACATATACAGAAAATCTAGTATCTGTGCCGAATACATATTACATATAATACAGATGGCTGCAAATCATAAGGAAATTTTGAATGTTACGCTGAAGTACAACCTTGCCACAATGTCTGTGGACCTCCAACACAGGACTCGTACATTATCGTTTATGAACGTAGTTTTAGCGTCTAGCAAAACTCTTGTTTACGTGAAATATCGAAGATATACTTTAGGTTCACTGTCTTGGGTTGATGCACATGATACATGTTTGGCACAAAGTAGACAGTTAATGACAATGGAAAATATAATGAAATATTACGAAATACTTGAAATGCTGTATGGACCTGCTTCAATAACAGGGAAGTATGGACAACAAACATCACTTCCCCGGTCATTCTACTCAGAAAATTTTGCTTTTATAGGACTTAGGAAAGATTCCGTAAGAAGCCATTTCTATATGTCGTATTGTTTTACAGTATAATATAAAGTAAAGGCAAAGGATGTAAAAACTCTACTTCCAGGCGTAGAAATATCTTTTTAATGCCTGAGAGTCAAGAAAGAAAGGCTTCTGTGATTTAACATCTAACAACCTTTTTCTCAGCCATTTTCTGGTGTTAATACGTATACAGAATATCGGCGGAGTTTGCACACGTTCATAATTTTGTGATTGGATATTTCACTTATAAGGCAAGAATACAATCAAATTTGAAAAGTTCATGTTAATCATTAAGGTGCACAATATATTACCAATTATTTTGTTACTTTGTTAACTGCACATTGATCTCAATAAATATGTAAATATCAGGTTTCATGCTATTTGACAAAAAGCTAAAATTTATGGCAACTGTAACCCACATATGAAGTACTTTGGAATTAAAGAATGACAGCTTTTTAATCTCACACAATTAGAGGGCATGCTCAGTGCATCTTTATGCATACTAGCTTGATTTTTTCTCAAAAAATGTAAAATGGTAATACAAAATTTAATTATAATTGCATAATACGTTACTTTACATCATGGCATACCTCATGAAATTTTCTGGATAAGTTAATATTTATTTTGCAAAGTGAAAAAAAAAATATTTTGCTTTCACTGATGTGGCCTAGAACTCAATTAAATTATGCTACTTTTCGCGAATAGATACGTAATCGTTAAATACAAGTCCTAGTGTGCAGGGAAGCTACAATGTACTTATCCATACATGTTTCATGCATAGCACGGCCATAGCCCAAAGCCTTCGTACAAATAACCTTAGCAATTTATGAAACTATGAATTTCGCCTTACCAGTTTTAGGCAGGGAAAAATTTCTGTTGGTTTTTTCCCATTCAAGACTTGATGGCTAAATCAAATCAGCCCTCAGACCCCCCCCCCCCCTTTTTTTTTTCATACGTTAGGGACAGCGCTAGCTAAATCATACTGACTTTGAGACCTGTTTTTATCTCAGCTGATAAGTCAGCCGAGATATTAGTAAAGCAGGTCATCCGCGTCCATCCATCCACAATTCAAATTTTTTGTCTTCTAAAAATCGGTCAACCAGATTCTCTTCAAACTTGGTGGAAACGTACCTCGAGTAACTCTCTACCACTTATGTTCAATCGGTCATGCCCCAGTGACTTTTGGATTTTTTATGATTTTTTTCAACCTTTTTGGGTCAAATCTTAAAAACTCTTCATCTCTGAAACTGCTCACCCGATTGCTTTGCTATCACACAGGTGTACGCCTGGGGACCCTTAGTTCTAAATGTGTTCACCAGATGGCACTGCAATCTTATTTTCCGTTCCATGATTTTTTGTGTGTCATTGCTATTTTCGACTTCTTCTTTAGATCTGTTTCTCAGATAAAGCTGTAACTTCATGGATATGTTCCATGTGAAAGGGTCAAACTAATGTGTTCACCAGGTGGGAATGCTGCAGAATTCTGATTTTTAACGATTTTTTTTTTTTCAATTCAGGTAATTGTTGGTAAATGTACCTTCCCTATTGATTACAATGTAAGTCAAATGCTGATTCACATTTTTGACTTCTTCTGTGAAACCCTGTGTCAGATTGACTTCAAAGATGCCAGTAATGTACCTTGGGTGGGTCTCTATCAGACTGCTCCAATGGTTATGCTCCATTGATTTTTTGATTTTTTTTTTTTTTATGAATTTCTTTGTTCTTTTTTGGCAAAACTTAAAACACATGGCTATATGTACATGTCAACTGAGCACAGGACCGCCACAATCCTCTTAAGTTTTTCTTGGGGGGAGGGGTAGTGTTTTTGTTTTTTGTTTTTGTACTTTTCCTTTTCTTTTTTCTTTTTGGCACATCACAAACGCGGAAAGGATATCATGAGCTGTTACATCTGTAAAAGCTACTCAAATAATGGCTACCTCTTGTGAGCAACATCCTTGTTAAAAGGGTGGTACATAGATTATTACTGGCTAAAATAGTTTCATGGGTGAAAAAAAAAATGATCAGACATAGATTATGCTGCTGACCAGTACACCTGAACATCTGGATATGGTACATTGCTTGGGGCATGGCAGGTGCTGTTAACCTACACAACTGGACATGGTACATCAGTTAAGGCTTGGTGGGTGTTGCCAAACTGCTCATTTGGAACCACACTGGTACTACTGAAATGAAACCACCATCCCTGTAATATACCCTAATACTCATGTTGAAGTCCTCCTAACCCTCTCATTTCATCTTCTGTGCCACTTAGACCCCAGTGGCAGGTACTGTTCTGTCCCTGGTGATAGTCTTGGCCTTCTGCATATTGAAAGAAACCTCTTGCAACTGCTACATTAACTGTGGATCAACAACCCTGCATCCCTCTTCCGAGGGTATCCATTTTCATGGCTGCTGGACAATGAGAATAGTGACATGTGCTCATAAAGTGATAGGCTCTTCAAGTGCTCTCAGATAAGTATGGTAATGAGACTCTTCCTCTGTATTTCTACCTTTCATTTGGCATTTTTAAATTCCTTCTGCCTGCTTTCTTCTATTTTGTTCGGTTACCCTTGACTTGACTGAGGATATCTTGTCAGATCTTCATCTCAGTCATGGCCATAAACTGTCACAATCAATACAGCCTCTACTTCTGTAGTGGATATCCTGGTTCCACTTCTGGCCTTTACTGGAAATTATGTGGGAAGATGCAATTCCCTAGCACAGTTCTTTATATTGCCACTGCCTTTTCCTTTAACCAAGCTCCACAACAGTGAGTCCCCTTAGCTTACATCTACGACTCTGAACCAATTTCTGCCCCTATATTAACTTCTAAAGGTGAATGAGGAGGAATTGGAACATCCAACACGCTTGACCTTTTTCATGGCTAAGCCACTGAGTCATTTCTGGAATCTTGTGCCTATATCCTGACACTTCCAGACTCACTCTCATTAATGATAGCACAACTACCGAACCAAACAACACCTGCACCTTCACTTGACCATAAGTACCCCTGGATCTCTGATATAATATTCCCAGGTACCCCATACTCCTTCTTGTCTATGAGTACCTTCCCAGACACCCCATCCATAATGTCACCACCTGTGGAAACGCTAATGATGCCAGATGTTATAAGACTATGTTCTGTAGTGCTTCTTTTTTGGACGAGGAATTGATTTTTCCCACAACTTGTGACACATTTGCAGATGTCTTAGAGCACTGCTTCTCGTGTCCCAATTTAGCCACTTGAACTCTGGCTGCATCAGATCGACTCTCCCAATCTTTTCTGTGATCCTACCATCTTAAGCTGCAGACACTGTTGGATCATGTTGCAGCCGAAGGTATTCCTTCCTGAGAACATAGGCCCCCATTGAATGCCATATGATTGGACTGCATTTTGTAACCTTCCCAAGCTTTCAGGTCTGATGCATAGACTCCTACCACTGGACTTACCAATGAGGTCATCTATCAATCTTGTTGAGCATACATTATTTCAATGTACTTGTGCATCATCCATCACTAGGTGAACGAAGACCAGTGTTATCAGTTTTCTCTCTTCCTAGAAGTTTACACACCTTTTGGAACAACTTTGACAAACGTGAATCGAAATTTCTCCCTTGATCAGAATGTAAGATCTTCTCACAACCAAGATACAGTTTCTGCTACAAATTTCTCAACAATTTGTATTTTTTGCAGATTCATCAGGCTGTTCCATAGCCTCCATATCCTTCAAAATAATCACTACAGTTACATATCTATTACTTATAGAAATCAACAGGATGTAACTAAAAATTCCAACTGACATTCTTTCCATTAGTTCCTCCACCATATATTGTCTTAGAGATGCCTTTCCTTTTATTCAGGAGAGGCCTTCTTGCAACACATAAATCAAATCATTAACAGTAGAAGAGAATATCGTCCTTATATGTGGGCCAATAGAAGGCTTCCCTCCATTGTCACATGTCATCACAATATCCAAATGTACTGAAATTCTACAATGATGTTGATGCCACAAAACATGCTCTCTTTTCATATTGGCACCAGCAACTGAACATAGGACGATTCATGATCATTAATCCAGTTCCTATAAAGAATTACACCTACAACAATAAGATGGTCCCATTAACTCTAACGTGTTTTGCACATCCCAGATAAATGTGATATTCCCTTCCATATCAATTTTTTCTCTTCCCATAACAAACAGAGGTTGAACATCTATGTCAAATAACTGTACTGTCTTCATTTCTTGATGTTCCCATCGAAGAAGACATCCTAAATTATCCTTTAAACCATTAATTTGATGAGAGTGAGCTAAGTTCTTCAAATGCATCCTTGTGTTCCTTACACCACTTGAAACATGTATTTTTCTTGATAAAGAGGTTTTGCTATAGAAATTAATTCACTTACAGACTTTCTATAATAACAGCAAAGACTAAGAAAGTTACAGACTTGTTTGTTTAAGCAAGGCTTAGGCCAACTTCTAACAGCATCATTCTTGGATGGAAGGTTTTTTTTTCCTCACCTGAGACAATATCTTCCACAAACAGTACTTATTTCTAAAAAACGTTCCAGTTTTGAATTCAATTTAGCCATGTTTGGGTGCTGGGGAAATATGTCAGTCTAAGCTGAATGCATATGGTGTACACAAGGCATTCATAAAATATTTATCCGCTTTCCATGAGTCTCTAGAAAGTGGTTGGAGCATTTGATAAATAAAATGGAATTAGTTAAAAGTCAAAGAATCCATACTCTGTACTAAAAGCAGTCTCCAATTTATTACATTTATCCATCTTTACCTGGTTTAAACTACCAAAAAGTTCCATGACACAAAACCACGGGGAACCTGCTGATGTGTACACACACTCATCTATTGGGGATGTGGACATGCATCGGTCACGGTGGCAGTATTAGTTTACAAAAAATCAACACAAAATCTTCCACCATTTCGTTAAAAAAGGCTAGAGATGAGCAAGCACTATTAGATGGTTCAATTACACTTGACTTGGCCATTCACAAAAAAAATCAATTTCATCCTTTTGAGCCATTCTTTTATTGATAGGCTGTCATCTTGGAGGTTGATATGTTGGATGTACACTCTACAAGGTCATCTTTGTTTGCAGCAAAAACATGCATATATTAGACTAGAACTTCCAAACAATATATCCTTCTCTCCTGAATTCAAGTGTTTTGAACTGCATTCGCAAACTTATTTCACATGTGATGGTGTTTGTGTGGCATATTTTATACCTGGAGAGATGTTGTTTGCGCTCTCATGCTAAGCTTTCACTTTACAATGAACATTCGTGATAATGACACCATCTGTTCCCTGAATAAAGTTTCAGATAATTAAATATGTTAGATAAATGAATCAAATAACAAAAGAAAATGAACTTTTCATATGATAATTTGTGACATTATATTGAATATATCGGATATCTGAGTGTCCTTTATATTGAATATATGAGGTTTCACTGTATATTAAGTTGCTTACTCTTTTAAAGACGTACAATGACCCAATGCCATTCCACTTTGGATGACAATGTGCTCATTCCCTATAGTTAGAAACCTAATTACAGAGAAAATGTCTAAAGTATTTATAACACTAAAGGGCCATCAAACTTCTTTCTTTTCTATCAGTTCCACAAGTCAACTGAGCCCATTTCTGAAACATGGCCACTCTTGGACATGTTAATAGGAACGTAAATTCCATGTTTTGCAGGAAATGTGATGGGTTTAGTTATTTCTGCTCTACAACACATGGCATTCTTTCCACCAATCCAACAACAAATTTCCTCACCATGAATAGTACAGGAAAATCTTCCCATATATAGCTGACATTTTTTAAAGAAGAAATTTGCTCCTAATATACCAGTACATTTCATATCTACTGCTATTATTTGATGTTAATCGACTCTTCCATCCAAAATTATGTTGGCGTGAATATAACTTGCAATGGACATTTAATTCTATTAAGATTACAACCAACGAGATCAGTTTGTGCTTAGTGAATCTTTGTGTCAAATATATGTCACCATATGCTGAGCATGATATGATGTATCAGTAGATCTTGTTAGTAGGAGAAACTTTATGGATTTATTTCCTATCTGACCTACCAGATAAACTCTAATGCCATAACTTTCATCTCTATCTCCAACTCTACTGATTGTAGGACTTTTAACTGTTCTAATATCCAAGCACAATCACTTCCAAACTTATTACGTGTGAGTTGCACCCCTCTTAGTCTCCCTGATCCGTTGTTGCAGGTCGATCATTGACATATTGCCCAATATCAGCTGAAAAACACCCTTTCCCAGCTGAAATGCTTGAAGTTTATTGTTCATCAATGTCATCATTTTGTTCCATTGCAGATTATCTGTTGCAAAGAGCAAATGTCTCGAGTCATGTATCAAGTACCACCACATCTTTAATTGATCTGCCGATAATTTTACATGCACTTTCATTTTGTTCACCACATGAAGCCACATTTCTTCACTCTTTCTTAGATGTTCTACAATGTCCTTTTACATCTGAATTTGCCATATTCAAATGATGTGAATAATTTTGCTGTGAAGTATTAGGTAAATGATAACATGTTCTCTCTCTTACTTATTTTGTAAATCTAAACATGAATAATCAATATACACAGGCTCCAATCATTGTGCCTTAATCCGAAATGATTATTCGTGAATTTGTTGCTCTCCTTCTTTTGCTGAATATGTTGAGCACAATTGAACGAAAACATATTTTTGAAATCGATTACTTTTCAAATAGTGCTTAAGTTTCCCAAGTGGGTTTTTCAGGTTTCAAGTTTGTGCTACGAATCACGATCTAATGTCAACTCTGGGCCTAGTGAGGTGACAGCTTTCCCTTTTTTTTTTTTTTTTTTTTTTTTTTTGACGTTGTTCTGCATCACAACAAATCCAAATCCCATGTCATACTCTCCCTGCAGGTTAAGTCTTGATGGTGGAGCATTGGACCCGACCCTGGTCTTTAGTGAGCTGTTATATCATGAAATGCTTTTGTTTACTCTTTAATAACGGCCTTACCCAAATACACATGCTCTCCCTCTCAGCTGAAGCACCTGCTGCCTAATGCTCTTTTTGGATAGTTCCTTCCCTTTTCATGTTTAAATAAAGCCTTGTGATATATTTTTGTGATGCCAGCTTCTGCTAAGGTTGCACAGCCACTATCAATACACTTTATTTTCATTTCTTATCAAATTACCTTTCTTGCATAAAATTAGAATAAGGCCTTTGTGCTAATCTCATTATCTCATCACCATGTACAGATGCTGCCTATCCGAATTTTCTTATTTTAACTGAATGTTAAGCGTTAATTTGCTACCTTTGTTTTTCAGATCCAAACCTGGCAAACATGCAGCTCTGATCTTAAAAGACTTTGTCTATCTAGAGCATGAGGACCAACATGACAAGAAGCTGTTTTATGTTCAGCAAATACATATTTCTTTATAATACTGGAAAAGAAATACATGACCTCCAAAGGGTCTGTGGTTGTGGTAATAGAACAAAACTTCATCACCAAAGAATAGTCTTGTTGCAACACAGACAGAGCTGTGAAATTTCAATTGTAACACCTGTGGGGCTAGGCACCTAGGTAGATTGTAGTAGGTACAAACTGTGTACAATTTGAAACCATGCCTATAAATTTCTAAATGCTTTTTAATAATAAAGTAAAGAGCCAATGAACCAGATACACTAAGTCAGGTAGGTTCTGGTGACTGGCAGGATAGTTTGACAAAAAATGTTTGAAATATTGCTAATCACATTCCTTGAAAAAAAAAGTTACATCTATATATCTTATGATTTTTTTTTTATACATTTCTTACATTTACCAGCCTTTAAACTTTTGCTGTATGGTACAAAACAAAAGAGCAGTGTACATAGTTCAGAAAAACATTACCCATATTCATATATTTCAACCCAACAATGACAGCAAAGAGATTCAAAAATTGTCATTCATCTTCCGATACCAGCGTGATGCAAGCTGTCATCTGGTCTTCTCCTAATACATCAGTTTAGTTGATTTGAGAGCCATAGTGTAAGAAACCTTACTTTGGTTTAAAGTAAATATACCTTCAATGCAAGCATTGACTGAAGAGGCTGCCAATTGGTCAAACTAGGTCATGGTGACACAAAAATCTAAACATTTGATTGTGGTATGATAGATTAGCATACTGCCAAATTTGCACAAAATACATTGGAGCATTCTTGAGATAAAACAGTAATAAGCCCTAATGAGCACATATTTTGGTAGTCATTTCCTCAACTAGGTCATGGTGACACCAAAATCTAATCATTTCACCTTGGCAGGTAGGGTAAGCATATTGCCAAATTTGAGCAAAATACATACACGCTTTTTGTAGATAATGCAGTAACCAGAATGTGCATATCTGGATGGAAATTGGGACAGACGGACAGGCAACCACAAAACAGGAAGGGTGCCCCCTGTGGGACACACCCATAAAAAGGATGTCTCATTTATGCAGTTTGATATGGTGTTAAGTTTCGTTACTTACCGTTTTTTTGTTTGTCTTTTTTTTTATAAATGTAAGTTGCACATTACTTGATAGTTTAGTTTGCTGCAGAACAATGGAATTATGTTGCACAAGCGACATTGGGAACTTGGTTCTCCTTTTACTCCCACTTGGTGACTTACGCATTTGCATCCCCTAACAATGGGAGATATGGGTCCAGCTGAACCAAAACAGGACGCCCATGCCCATGTGATGGCTAGTTGCGACATGCATTCCAATTTTCAAGCATATATGGAGACATTACCGACATATAGATGGGGAGAAAGAACACCTGTGATGTGTGCAGGGGATGGCCATTACAAATGTGGAGACGATACATAGTGCTGATGTCATGACTGCGCAAAAACAGGCTCAGCAAGAGAGACAGCACCAGATGAATTTTACACCTCATCAGCTTGCCCTGTACCCATTCGAAACATTGCCCTATGTGTTGTCTGTTCTCAGGAGACCAGCTCGTTTCACAACCCCATGAATAGGCATTATCATCCGCATACACAGAGGTTATTGTTGCTCTGGATGTTTCCGTACCACAGCAGGCAACAGTGTTGGCACCTGTCCCTGTAGCAATGCCATGTTAGATGGGAGCCACAGTTCCTGATAAACTCTGTTCAAAAAGGACCAGGGTGGAAGTCTTTACATCATCAATTTAAACTTCTATCACCAGGTATGATCCATACTGTTGCAGCACCAGTGTCAGCTTTCTAGGCACCATCAACTAAAGGACAACACTGACCAAGGTCAAGGTCACTTAGCCCCGATAATTCTTTATGTCACTACAGGAGCAGAGGCACAGGCAAAAGAGGGAAAAGAGCACCATAGTAGTCTGTAATGAAGCTGTTTCAGGAGGTTTCCCCTTACTCCACAAATTCCTCACAGTGTTGTTCATCAACATATCTTACTGTAAAGTCACCAATGCCTGGTAGTGCAAATGGGACCCCGTGACCCCACAGTAGAGTCTGCAGTGTGTGTTAGCATGCAGAAGCGGGGACAGTCTTCTGTTTTTAAAAGGTCGAGACAGGACTTGCATCACAAATTTCAGCCCCAGTGAGCTAGATAATCTGAGATGGCAACATAGTGGCAACATCATTTTCCTTCCAGCACACAGGTCCAAAGGAGAGATACATACAGGCAAGCAAGCAGTGTTAGTTCCCGCAGACTGCCCCATTTCAATGTTACCTGCTATGCCCACACTTCAGCCTCTAGCAATGGGGTCACCAATGTCCACTGTGCTGGAACAACGAGCTAAACTGACAGTGCCATGTACTTCTGTGGCCAGCGCCTGACCATGGATAAACAATAGCTTAAAGAATTTATTTTCCTGCACAAAGAGGGTGAGTTACTTTCTGCCGTTTGTCAGCAAAAACCTGTCACTGACAAATTTGTCGAAATAGGGTTTGTTAACAAAAAAAACGCATGCAAATAGTATGATTTCTTTCTCAAGGAACAATTTTACCACCGCTTAACGAATGGCTAAAAACCATAACTGCAGATTTGTCCATCAATGTGATGGCAGAAAACGTCAAATACATGTTTGACACTTGATTTTGATGGCAGAAAACCGTAAGAGCCAATACAGCTTTCTGCCATCAACATGACTGGAAGATATGGCTTTTTGCCATCAACACTAAGGAAAATACGGTTTTCTGCCTTCAACACGTCATGTGATCAGCTACAGCTACGCCATGAATAATTGTACTGCTACAGCAGATGAAACTCTGATTGTTAGGTCCACAAAGTTTTCACGCACAAGGTAAGTCCTAGTCTGTAATTATTGTTAAAAACACATTGATGTTGCTGTGTGTGATGCAAGGTCAATTGTTTAGTGCCCCGTTAATTGATAAGCATGCCTTTAACCTAGCAATGCAACATCTCACAAGTCACGTTTATGACTGTACTCATTTTAATTGACCTAATCAGTTGGCCCAATATTGATGTTGAGGATTCTGGCCTAGGTCTCTTTCACCGGTAGGCCTCCATGGTCGCGCATTTTCCAGTCGCATTTCCACCACATCCTTGATACATAGACATATATTAAAACTTTCAGATTAACCTATAAAATGACCTTCTGATGTTGAGCCCAAAACGGCAAAAAGGCAAGCAAACAATAAAATTAATCAATAAATACAATAAAATTAAGAATAGAAAGAAAGAAAAGTAGCTGCAGATTCACAGAAAGCATTTGAATATAGAGTACAGCTACATGTAGTTGTATCATGTCAAAGAAATACAGAAAGAAGAAAGAGAGACAGGATCAGCCTAAAGCTATTCTGTGTTCTTTGGTGTAAGCCTAGATCATGTTGACCCACAAGTGATGTGCACATGGTCTTACCGACGCGAGAAACATTCAGTGACACTAGGCTTATGTATCATTAAGAACAGTAGCCATAACAATATTAGGCCTATGTAGGATTTATATTATTGGTCACAATAATTCGACAAAGTAAACATCTTAATAAACGAACTGGAATGTTTTATTTTGTCCTTTTATTCAAAACTACAAAATAAAACGGCAGTGATCAAATAGATTTATGGGTGCACTGATGAAAACCAAGTATTGTTTTGGTGTGGTCTAAAGCTATAAATCTCAAGTTGCATTATGAACTTGTTGACCAATTTATAATCTAAATGATTGAAGGCCTTCATACTGCAAAATGCATGTTAGAAAATACATGCAGACAGGTTTTTTGAAAATAAATTGAAAAGTTAATTAACAACAGAGAATTAAAAAGATTAAAAAAGAAACACGTTAGCTGTGTGTGAAGAGCATTTGGAAAGCTCTTGACCTCCACTAATATCTTTCTCCAGATGGAATTTCTAGAACATTTGACATGCTTGTAATGTTACTAAAGTCGATTTTTTAATGCCATATGGAATTCAGTGCAATGATAATTCAGACAATAAGCATGGGAACGATTATAGTGGGAGGGGGGATTTGCCCCTTTGATCGTAGGCCAGATGTAATTCCAAATTCCATTTCACAGATCACAGCTGGTATAAAAGGTGACCGCTCAGTGGCACTTTTTACTGAGAAAACAAACTGAGGCCCGCCATATTGGATCTCTATTACCGACAATAGTGAATGCTGCATATATCGTCAGACCATTTAATTTTATTGATTGGCTTTGAATCTAGACAAAATGCTTAACAGATGTGGTCTCCCTGGTTGTAACACATTCGGGGAAAGGGCATATGTTCCCAGATGACCCTGGAAATAGTATGAAATGGTGTGCTGCAATCAAAAAGGAGAACAAGAAAACGAAGGGGGCACTGTTTAAACCAACTAAGTACAGTCATACGGACATTTCAGACTTGTGATGGAAATGTTGGGACCTGTTGCATATGAACTAAACTGCAAGCTTGTCTCCATATCAGTGGAAAACCACCTGCTCCTTACACTCATGAAGTTGAGATAAGGCAGGGAAGATCAAGATTTGGCCTATTTATTTCATATTTCTAGGCTTGTCGTTTCACAAATATTTTGCACATGTGTAAATTTCTTGTACTTGCAATAAAAAGAACTAAACCTGTAGGTCTCGCACGCTCTTCTCAGCTGCAAGAGTTATTTTGGATGCAGCTGAAATGCCGCTACAGGAACCTGCCAAAGTGACTGCACAAAGCCCTTCTTTTTCCACCTAACAAAATCGCAACACGATAAAACTGATGGTTGGGTGTTCGCCACGTGGTGTTGTGACGTACTTCAGTGATAGTTATGTTTGGTATCAGTGACAGACAAATTATTGAATGGTCATCCCTTCTCTCTGAGGGTATGTTTGACAGAGGGGACAGTATTATGGCAGACAGAGGCATGGTGCAAGATTTATATGCACCAAAGGATGTCCATGTAACACCCCAGCAACGATGAAGGAAAAATCACAGTTTGAGTCCTCAACTGTCATAAAGGACACACAAATAACACCCAAAAGGATACACATTGAGCATGTTATTGGTGTACGGAAAAAGATTCAAAATCTCAAATAAGGAATTACCACTGCACAAACCTATCCTCGGTGGTTGTAATTCGCACGTATGCTTCATGCTAAAATATGTGCAGAGGGCCATTGTCAAGAAAAATGCATTAGGTATACACGTTTATGAATATTTTGCCAGTAGGTCCATCAAAATGTCAGCTAGACAGATGAAAATGTTCAAATGAATATCAGGAAACAGAACAAACTAATGTACTTATGCAATATACATTTCTTTCTTTACAAAATTACATGCAAGTCAGAATACCACCCTTTACAAACATTACTCTTTCCCCCCTTTATGTTATAAAACACGACCAGCACTACGTCACTGTTCCTGTATGAAAATGACGTATTAAACATAATGATAATGACATATATGTTATGTTTCTGTCATACAAACTTTTATGTTTGCTTGTGGCACCATTCGCCATGTAACCACTAGGTAAAAAAAACTTATCTTAATCTTTTTATATAATCCACCATTACCAATGCAAAACTTAACTAGGTTAAAACAAAAAGAAAGTAAATATAAAAAGAAAGAAAAAGTAGTAATAAATTGTAATGAACTTTTTTCATCATTCCTTTATGCTCATGTAAACCTGTGTAAAGTGAACAGAATGATAATGAGGTAGGTTTCCGCATAAAGAAATGTGTTAGACCATTGTTTGGTGCCAGCACCATTCTATCAACCTTAGAAGCCAGTCTGTTGATGTGTATGTGATTTATCAGCACCAGTGTATAAGTGAATGTGCAATATTTCTGATAAATAGCAAAGTTTGTTTCCTTACTGTTTCACAAATTTTAATGTATGTCCAGCATCTCATGCATTTATCACTTTTCCTACCTGTAGAGCAAATAAAGCCTTTTAATATCACATGACTGCAGCATAGTGATAGATGCAAGTTTTGCATTGGTGTGCAGACAAACTGAGTCATTGACCATGTTGACCAGTGAATGGTAAAATTATTTTAATCTTTTCATTTGATCCAATGCAGAGATTTATATGTATGATTACAACAATAACAAAATATAAATGTATCACCGTGTTTACCTGTACCATTAAATGAATGACTATTCCAACTTGACCAGCTTCTTATCCTTTTCCTACCTGTAAAGATGGTCAAGTAGATAAAATGGCAATGAGTCAGATGAAGTTTTCTGTTATATATATGCACTTGGACATGCATATAGAGAGCTTGTTCAGTATTTGATATCAGCACCATCCATCTTGTACATGTATATAGACAGCTTGATCAGTATATCATATCAGCACCATGCAACTAGAAATCACTTAATGAAAGGAAAGTTGTTGTTTTCTTGCATGTTTTCTTCTTTGTTTTTGTACATGATATTCCAGCAACAATGCGTAAATTTAGATGTCTCATCTCCAACAAATGTTATTCAGAAATTAATAGTCACAGAACATGACCATCATTTGCTTATGTAAAGTGAACAAATAATAATAGTAAGGGTGTGGGTGTAATAGGTGGTCGCTATTACAAGATCAGAAACAATCTCTTATTTTAAGTTATATTGTACATGAGGAAAGGTAAACCAGAATATTTACTGAGTATTGAAAAATGAAACATGACAGTCATCCTATAAAACTGGAGACTGTTTCTTTGTTTACGAAATATTTGTTGATAGAACACTAGTATAAACTTTATATTCTAAGTAGGATCTGTAGAGTTGATTATAGAAAAGGCGTAGCTTTCGGACATACTACCACAAAAGTACACTTCAAAAGCACCCTCTCCATATGTCCATATAATGTATATACAATAGACATAGAGTGCTTTCCGCGAGATATGCACAGTTGTCCTTGTATTTGAGCATAATACTGATGTTCTTGTTTCAGATCGATGCCACTATTGGTTGATTTGAGGAACGGAATGTGGTCTACTGGCTGAACCTTGTCTGAACGTCCTGCATAGGGACACTTGACCTCCACGCTGCCATTCTGGTCAAATGATACAATCTACTGTTGCTTCAAGATATACATATTGCTCATGTACAAAGAGGCCAGCTTTTAAGGCTTCAGTGTTGTATTCCTTTGAGAATTTATCAACAGCCACTATTTCATAAACTTTGCCATGAATCAACGCTTTGATGCTGAAACTCTTTGTTTCATACAGAGATTCCCAAAGTTCATCAATATCCCCTGTGTTAGTCATACGTGTAATTTCGCCAAACCTGGAATGATGATATGATTTTAAAATGAAGATTTGTGTGACATCATGGTCACATGAAAAATCTATTTGTCCCCAAGTCACTGTAGATGTGAAGCGTTTGACATGTTTACTTGTAGAAGTATTGTATTTTGAATAAAAAAAAGAAGATACCTTGTTTGATTCATCAACCCAATGATCAGCATACGGCTTTTTACAATAGTCATGCTCTGCCATGGCAGCCTGAAGATCAGCTTTGGGATAGGCATATTTGAAGATCATACCCGCAGTTGTTTCAGCAAAAATGCTGATGATCAGGTCTGTTACTCTGTGATTGTAGCTCTCAACTTTTCTGTACTCCAAATTGGAAGGTCTGGGATCTTGTATCTTTAGATTACTGTCACTGGATGAAGTATCGAGGTCTTCTGCTTTCTATGGTAAAACTGTATCAATATATAATGTATATTGCATTTATGTAAATATTTCGTTGATGTTGGTTAATAAATGATATAAATTATTGTATTTGCTCCTAGTGCTTGCATCATTTTCACATGATTTACTTGATACCTATGGTATGTAATTCGTAGTTGCATGGTATATGGATGTCATATAGTTTCCTCGTTTTTACCACTAACATGCAAACCGACCAGTATTTTCGGACCTGTTTCCACTATCGAAACAAACTTCTCCACTAAGGTCTATATTCATAAAGCTATGCAGCTATGTTATTTCCAAGTAAACCCTCTTGACAAGTTGAAATAAAATGCTGTTTGAGTTGACTTTACCGCCAAATAATGGTACACGATGACCACATTCTCAATAAAATCCTTCAGCTTAGGTAGATCAATTATTATGATGGATGGTTTGTTCCACTTACGTTTAGGGTTGGGCCATTTTAGTAGGATACGTCTCTCAGGCTACCAGAGCCACATATGTGTGGAAAAAAAAAGTCTCGGGGAGGAGACCACTAAGCAGCTGTTATATTACTTAACCAATGTGTCTCAATGTTCGCAAGAGAAAGTCCAGCCCTGACTCAAACAGTGACCATGAGGATCAGGAGTTGTCAAATGCAGCATTTTATGTTCAGAACATCGCTTTGCTTGTGGAGTTTGTAGCAATGTCTTGGTTCACCTAAAAAGCTGAGCAGTAAGCAACCAAAGCCCATGTCACATACTTTGTGGGGTAAAAAGGTAGTGACACCATTCAGTGTATACTTGGCTGCACAGACTTGATCACAAGGCAGCCATCTGGAATGTTTACACTATAATGCTATGAGTGAATGAATGCAAAGGACTTACCACTGCTTGTGATGTCCCAAGTAAGTTTGAAACCATACCCCTCATGTACCCACGGACAACCTCGATCAGCTGTGTGCCAACAAGAAGCCTGGCAAAAAGGGGATTTTTGTCACATATAGGATTTTGTAACAGTGTGTTCAAGACAGCCATGCTACTATTCAGACTATATCCTCTTCAGATGTGGAGGCAGCAGCTTTGTCAGTGATCATGTCCAGACTGCTACGTCGTGTGGACTTAGTACCAATGGTCTTTCATATTCTAATGTTTGGACACCAGCTGGAAATCTATAAGGCAAGATCTTTGCGGTTTTGTTTGGAGAATGTTATACACCAAGAGACTAACATAACTATTACAATGGGACATGCACTTGTGGACCACTTCCCATAGCCAGTGCTTGGTGCACACACACTATACACTAGTCCCATCAGCCCCAAATCCCATGACCTATTTGATAAAGAAGTCATGAGAGCAGTTGCAGAGGAGGCTTAAAACATGACTCAGCTTTTATCAACTATGCTATTGGTCCCAAACCCCACCCCTACCCCCATCAGTGGAGGATGAGACGCGTCAGTTCCACACATTTCTTGGAGAGGCGTGGTAAGAACTGCAGTGGCAATTGTGATGGACATGGTCCAGGAGCCTCTTTTGCCTCTTTTTCCACAACCAGTTGAGCCTGAGAGTGAAGGGAAGGAGTCGTAACATATACAGAGAGATGATGCCATACCACCTTCAACCCTTACATTTTAAGTCTAGTAATGGGGGTTTACGCTCTTACTTTTGTGTTCAGAACCTCCCCATCTATCAAGCTTTCTTATATCCTTTGAGCAAAAATAACAGGTTGTTGGCTTGCAGGGTAGAGAAAGCAGTGTAAAAACATTTGTCCAAAAGAGTGGTAGCGATATTACACAATGCACATCCACCAGGGTTATCCAGTCAGTTTTTTAGTCCCCAAGAAGGACGGCAACTTATGTACAGTCAAAGGCTTGAAAGCCTTGATTGAGTGCCTTATCATTGATACGTTTAAGATGAAGACCCCAGTCTGCATGGCTGCAGCAATGAGAAGAGGCAATTTAGCCATGTGGCAAACAGAGTGACTTACCAGTTTAGAGCTCTTTGCTTCAGCCTGGCTCAAGGCAATCTAATTTATCCCACTAATGGTAGAAATCATGCACATCACAGAGGCAATCATTTGCAAGGATGAATGGCTGCAGAGAGCATTTTGTCAGTCTATCATGAAATGGGATTCAGTCCCATTATTGATGATTTACATAGGGTTTATTGTGAACTTTCTGAAGTCCAATCTGAACTTGACACAGGACTTCAAGTTTCTCCGGATTGGCTATCAAACTGTCCCATTCAGATGCTGTCCTTAATAAGACAGATACCACAGACTTTAGTGGGTATTGATCCTTTTCTGGAACACCAATGCCTTATAGGCCAAGAAATGGAAAAGTCTCATAGGGACTACCAAGTTGCTGGACTTCCAAGGTCCCAATGGAAGGTTACACTGCAAGGTAGTATACCAGGCCCTCCATCAACTGTAGGACAGGGAATCTCAGTTCCATTTGATTTGGCTCAGGCTAAAAGTGAAACAGTCAGAAGTAGAAGTAATACTAGTGCTTCCTTGCTGGCCTTGGATGCTTCTGCCGGTGGAACTACTAGAGCTCAGTCTGAACCCTATGAGAGCTCTTCCAAACTGAAACACCCTCCTTTGCAAGCTGGCAATGTCAGTGTTCCACTCAAATCCAAAAGTTCTTCATCTTCACATATGGCAGCTGTCACAAAAAGCTTGGTTACTTCCAGCCTTTCCCACAAAGTGTGTAAAGCCAAGTGATCCCATTTTGCTCAATTGTGTCACACCCAGCATCCTAAGATTATTCCCTGGAAGGCTACGGCAAATGACATGTCAGAGTTTTTACACAAACATTTTGATCTTGGCCTAGAGTTGGGCATGATAACTGGCTACTGTTCCACTATATCCTATACTCTTGACATAAAAGAACACAAAGTTGATTTGACTTCAGTCCTTTTCAGACTCATTCAGAGTCTTCGTGTAGATAGGCCAGTTCACCATAAAATCTTTCCACATTGGAACTTATCCGTTGTGCTATCAGGCTTTTGATACAACCCCTTTGAGAGGAGACATATGCACTGAGTTCCCTTAAACACGTCCAGGTACAAAATCATTTTCCTCATTAGACTAGCCTAACGAGCAACAAGAGAAGAATACATGCACTGGACCATTCAAAGACTAAGTGGTGTCAGCATGGGTCTAGGGTCTCCTTAAAACCTAACTCGTTCTTAGTGGTGATGAAACAGGCTCCAGAAAACCCCCCTTATGGCTCACCAGAGCTTCTCCATTAAGGCCTCTTCCACTAATAGGGATTGCAGTAATCCAAATAGGCTGTTATGTCCTGTTTGCTCTTTGAAATGTTACTTGAATAGGATAAAATTCACCAGGAAAGGTAAAAATCCTTTGTTCCTTCCTTTGAAAACTGAGAAAGATAAGGTTTATACAAACACAATTTTGAGCTGGATTACGAAGGCTACTAAGGCTGCCTATATAGCCAAAGGGATAGTCCTGAACTGCAACAGGTGCATGGGGTCAGAACACATGCCATGAGAGCCATATAGTGTCTTCGGATGCTCTGAAGCAGCAGTCCTTCGTGACATTAAGGCAGCATGTCAATGGTCCTCGCATTAGACATTTTCTGACTATTACTTTGTGGATTTGTTTGTATTTAATGGGATTTGCTTGTATTGAATGAAATTTGCTTCTGGTGACTAATGTTCTCAGCCCCTCAATGTTTTCACATTAATCCAATTTAGATCTCGCTTACTGTTTTATGCTACATTGTAAGAATAAGAAATGATCATGTACACTGTACACATACGCATGCATTTACAGACATTTGAAATACCCTGCAAAATTTGGCGAGTCTGTATGGGAATCAGTTGTAGTGAGTGGAACCTAGTCTGGTATGACCCAGTATCTGTGTACCCCTTTGTTTTACTAAATGAAACTTAAGACTCCTGTCCCCTGAAACTGTATATGTTGAGACAGCATTCTTAAAACAGATTTGCAGGCCTAAAATGGCTGCCTGCATTGTGTTCTGTTTGTCTGTGTGACTTGTGCAAGTCCATAGGTCACAACATTTTGGTGCTGAAACCTTGGAAAATGACAGACAGATGAATTCAATGCCAAGTGTTCCAAAGACAGACATTCTAGGCAGCAAATGATTGTACATGGACACAAAACTGGAAGTTGATGTTCTAATATTTAAGGCGTGGCTGAACTATTAAAAAGGAGGCTCCATCCCTTTGTATGGTCCTAGTAAAAGGGGATCACAAGGCTAATTAGTGGTTGCACCCGTTGGAATGGTTACTGAAAAGAACATGGAATATTTCCTAACCAGAAGTAGAGTCACCTGCAGGTGAGGAAAAGCTTACTGCTTCATAACAGCACACAGAAAGCAACAAATCAGTGAAAATATCATGCCTTGAGTTACCAACTTTGTCAGGTAGGGTAACGGAGTGACGAACATTCTGGGAAAAAGTCAATGCAATAATCCACATATCTGATTTGCTTGTAATTAGCAAGGTCACTTACCAATGTGTTTCATACTGATTCATAAAATTAGTAGATAAGATTATTGAATGTTGAATTATTTGATAGTCTGAACCTTGGTTGAACAGCAATAGAACAGACTTAAATTCATTGGAAAATGGAGAATCCTATCCTGCAAACTAGATATGATCGAATTAGAGGTGGAGCATTTTTTGGCTCAGAATTTCTTGATTCATTATTAATAAGTTCTTTCATATCACGCATCAATAGATAAGCTGGAGTCACCGAAACCACAGCAACTCTTATTGACAACATATTTACAAATACATGTGAATATGACTAGACCTTTAAAAGTGGAATTTTATATTCTGATGTGTCGAACTATTAACCAATATTCCATATAACTAAAAAGGGACAACCTACGCAAACAAAAATTACAGTTACCAAGCAAATAATAAATGATGGCTCTAAAAACAGTTGAAGCAATATTAGAAGAAAACATTTGGGATGAGGATTACTGTAAATCAGATGCACAGTGTGCTTAAACAATCTTTCATAAAGAATTCATGAAAGTGTTTCAGCCAAAAATGCCTAAATCACTTTCTCAAAAGGTATTTACTTACTTGCCTTGGCTTACTGATGCTTTACGAACATCAATTAGCTTGAAAAATAAATTATATCAATTGAAAAATAACAATGCGTATCTTGGGAAAAAGAATATACTAATTAATATAAAATGACTTACCTATTGCGTACCTCTGAAGGATATTATTAAGGAAATTTGATCATAGAAAATAAAGATAATTTGAAGAAATCATGGAAAATTTGATATCAGATTATACATAAGTAGAAAGTACATACTGGACATGCATCTCTACCTGTTCACAATGAATGATTGGCTGATAACCCCAAAAGTATAGCCGCTAAGATCAATAGAGTTTTGGTGAATTTGGGTCCATCAATGACAATCAAAATAGTACCTTGTAACGGGTAATGTACCGCCTTCCTCAAACGTAATTATCGTCATCCTTTTTTCAGAATGGGATCAATGAAGATGAAGCGATGCAAACTGTGATGTCACCAAACAATAAATTCCATGGAATGATTAAATACATGAAGAAATTTTACAGTTTGTGTGCGATGAATTAAAGCAAACTGTATGTTATCTAGTTTGTCCCTCATTTACCTTTCAAATTTGGTTAAAGCATGTGACACCATCAATCACCAGACTTTTTTTCAATTTATTTTTCTAAGTTGGATCTTATTGTGTTCGAAGTACCCCATTGATACAGTTCAGAAATTATTTGAAAAATAGGGAATAGTTTGTGTAGTATGATGACAAAATATCATCAAAACAGGATATCAAATGTGGCGTGCCTCGGGGCTGGATTTTCCGACATCTATTGTTCTGTTTTATCTAAATGATTTATCAAATGCTTCAAATTATTGTATTTTAGTTGCCTATGGTACCAATAATTTATTTTCTGATAAGAAACTAATAACCTTGAATGATATTGTTGAAAAAACCTAAACCACTTATTATTCAAATATACAAAACCCAAATATATTGCATTTCATCAAAGAAAAAAAAATAGTTTTGAGATAATGATATTATCATAATAATAGATGACAGAAAATAGAGACTTTTCCGTTAAATGTTTATGTACAGTTAGATCAAACGTTAAAATGGAAATACAACATTGATAATTTTTCAGTACTTACCAACACATATATGCCTACATAGCATTACACATTTGCTTATCCATACCTGATTGTAATGTGCCCTGGGTATCAACTTATGTAACACATTTTTGAAAGAATAAAAGTTATATGCAAGACACTTGTATGTATCATTAACTTTTTCAAACAATAATTTAGTTTTTTATCTTCGTCTGGTCAGCTTAAGCTTCGAAAATATTCACATGCACGACAACATCTGACATGTATCTTTATGTTAAAATAGTATCCTGGTAGACTTCCTGATGTATCCAATATATAGTTTTTTATGGATTTTTTTTTGGGGGGGGGGGCGGGGTTGACATCGTTTCTTCATAGCCAAGTTATAAAACAATCAAGCTTATAATACATGCCAGATATTAGACTAGACATAGGAAGATCCTGTCTCAGGTTCCTTGGAGTAAAAAATTGAAACTCCATGCCAAATGAAATAAAATAAACACAAAATGTTTCCCATTTTTAAATGTCTCTGCGGGATTTCTTTATAAATAGGTTTTGACAATTATAAATATTGATGGTAGACCGGCTTATATTTCTCCTTTTTTATATTGTTTTCTCTCTCTCTCTCTCTCTCTCTCTCTCTCTCTCTCTCTCTCTCTACACACACACACACACACACACACACACACACACACACAGAATGTATATGCTGACCTGATATAATTTCTGTGAAATATACGATAATGAATTTCTTATGACCATAAGCTTATCCTACTGTTGCACTATTTGTATTTAATTTTTGGAGACCCACAAGCCCAGATTAGTTTTTGATTACCAGTGACACAGCAGATCGCTATATGTACAGTTCATTCAGCATAAATGGGTAATGATTTTATATAGATTTTTTTCTAACATATATTTTCATATTCTGACAATGAAGAATCTGATTTAACCTAATAGTTTAAGAAAACGTTACCCATGTTAAAAAGAACAAACCCAACATTGACGCCAAAGACATTCAAGGGTGACTCACACATCAACATCCATCTCCAGTACCAATCTGAAGCAACAAAACCATGACTTTAGACAGGCAGTCCCCATTAAAAGGTAACTGGTGATTTTAAAGTGTTTTTTTCAAATCTTTGAAATATTTTTCATTAACTTCATACTTTATTTTTATCCAAAGCAATGGTCCTAACCACCTAATACCCGAATATATTCACTTTTGCTAAAAATCAAAACAGACATGGTAGGCCTGTCACTTTTCGGTTCTCCAGCCAGCCAAAATTACGTCAAAAGGAGAATTTAAGCCTGCATGGTTTTTATGATATTTATGGGCCTGGAACTTTATAACCATGTTGCACCTCCATTATATCTATGAGTCAGAGAACATAGCCCACAGCACCACATAACCAATAAAGTATTTATCAAATAGTTCAGAAAAGAGCCAGTAATTAGAACAAAGCATCTGCAGCTTTCATTGATAGAAAAAACATGCATTGAAATAATTTATTTTATTTTTAATCAACGTCTACAAAGAACCTACCATATTGGGTGTCAGGAAGTCCTCTTACTTTCACGGCTTGGATGTCCACTTGTCACAAGTTCAAGGAGTTTCACATGTTCGTCATCAGAAGCGTAAAACGTACACCTTTGATTAATCAAGAGCTGCGAATGTCATTTTCCATTAAGCAGCCTGATTGGAAAACGAGAAGATGTGCAGGGATGTTTACACTTTTTCGTCTGGAAAATTGGGTAACCATTCCTTGTGATACCAAATTTAAACATTCATTTTTTCTATGTCAGCGGGTAAATGATGTGGAAATACATACATTAATATTCAGTGATCGTTTATGGAAATCTAGAGACTATTGTCCACCAAAATGGGAAATGTTACGCAAAAAATGCATTCAGCTTGTCATGTTCCATCAGGCACTCATACACACAGAAGCCATAGGTGAATGCATTAATCTAAATAGTTCCGTTATATCAGTGCCATATCTTGCAATGCACCTTTCAATATGGGCTGAATTTGTGTGGGCAACATTTGGCCATTACATCGATATTACTTCCGATCAGCTGAATGTTGGCAATATCTGCAAAGTGTATTATAATACCTCTTTCTTTGGCGACTTTCTAGCAATTCTTCATGCATGGATACTAATAAATAAACCTGCGAAAATTCTGGTATCTGTTTTCTACAATGGCTTACGAATATTCCGTGGATTCAAACCGTTCTATATAAAAGCAGTTATATGTAACCTTAACAATTATCATCATTTATGTGATCATCAACACATCCAGTCTAAATTTACAAGTGCATTTGTTCTTAATGTAACGGACAACCACACAAAATTTAATGGTGTGTTTTGCAACATGGGTATACAATCTGTACCACCTATTTGTCCAAGTGGGACCTTCCAGTGCAGTAACAATGAATGTATACTTGGCCATTATATTTGTGATGGAATAGTAGATTGTATTGGCCACGTCGCAACCGACGAATTAAACTGCATTATATGTTGGTTACAAAACGGAAGAGCCCAGACTGACGTATACTGCCTATATGAATGTAAACTTGGTTTTTGTGTGTGTTCACAATTACACTTTCAGTGTACACAGGGTGGGTGTGTTCCAGCTTCGAAATTTTGTAACGGTCGGAATGATTGCCCTGATAATAGCGATGAAGAATGTAGTCACAAATCTGCTTCTTACATAAAAAACTGCTTTTACTCTATAGGTATCTTAACTGTATCTGAAACTGGGTTCCTGACAAACGAGCATTGCCACGTCGCCTCGGATCCAACGTCGAAATGCCAGGATGAGAACTTTATTCCTTGCAGTTTAGATGAGGTTAGACAGTGTTACCCAAGATTTGGTGCTTGCAAGCTTGATTATGATTGTCACGGCAATATCAAGTACTGTGAGAATGCAGGACATTTAGATGCCTGTAGTAACATTGAGTGCTCCAGAATGTACAAATGTCCAAAATCATATTGCCTCACACTCAGTCTGATATGCGATTCTCTGTGGCATTGCCCTCACGGTGAAGATGAATGTGATTGCTCATCCTTCAGGTGTCCGTATTTTTTTCGTTGTAGAACAGCCACCTGTGTGCACCCAACAGAATTGTGTAATGGCGAAGTAAATTGCAGGGGTTCAACAGACGATGAGGAATCATGCTTTTTGACAGGATGCCTACACAGATGTACATGTACAGGATATGCAATGGTATGCAACAATACAAATACAGCTATCATGGATTATGTGCCTGCCTTAACACATATGAGAGCAATTGTTTTCTACAACTGTAGTATAAAGGATTTGTCAGCGTCTTTACAAGGAAATTTTAATTTTCTTGCTAAGCTTGACGTTAGTTCAAACAAAATACGAGAAGTAAGATTCGCATTTTTTTCCCGTACGAAAGCAGTGCGAGAACTTGATATACGTAAAAACATGATAAGCGTGTTGCCTTGGGGCTTGTTCCGTGGTTTGACTTACCTGGTTACACTTGCAATCAGTGAGAATTTTCTTAAACAGATATCTCATGGAACCTTTTTATCATTGTTCAAACTGAATTATCTTTCTGCTGGCCGACTTTATGCGACTGAAATTGAAGCCAACTTATTTGTCCAGCTCAAACACTTGAAATACCTTGATTTGTCAGAAAATACAATACAATATATATCAGCAGATCATTTCAGCGGGTTAGAGAGACTTCTTTTTCTTAATCTAAGTGGAAACGCTTTCACAAATATCGACTCTGACGTATTTTTGCATTTAAACAATCTTAGAATCTTGACAAGTGACTATTTTGAATTTTGTTGTCTGAACAAATTTTTGGTTAACTGCACACCTGACAAAAATACCTGGTCATGTTGTAGATTGGTAGAATCAAAAATTGTATTAATTTTGACAACATATGTAATAGTTCCATTGAGCTCCTTACTTAATATAGCGGTGATATTCTTTTTCCTTAACCATATTCACACAAGTGTACAAAATCTTTTCCGACTTTCACTTGCAGTGTGTGACTTTGTAATGAGTACGTACCTTGTTGCAATGGTCTCCATAGACTCAAAGTATGGCATGCAATATTTCTTGTATAAAAGATGGTGGATCAGTAGTATACTCTGTATAATGTTGTCAATAACGAATCTTGTGTCATATCTGGGATCAGTATGTTCTCTCATTCTCCTCACAATTGATCGAGTTATTGGGATGCTGATGATTTTCCATGTAAATCGAATTAGTAAACGTTGCTTCTGTTTAATATTTTCTTTTTGTTTAATCTGTATATTATTGTCTGCTTCAGAGATAATTCAAAACTCTTCCTGTAATCAGTTTCACTCGATGAAGCAAGATTTTTGTTTACCTTTTTTTATGAAATTGGATAATACTTTTAATTTTGTTTTTTATTTTTCCTGGATACTTGTATTTCTGACCATGATTTTTGTTACATGCGCACATTGTTCTTGTATGTTCAATGTCTGGAGTAGCAAGAGAAAGGTAACCAGTCACCAAAATGTGAATGCTATCATGAGACGAATATTCTTTGTGGTCATTGCTGTGTTGCTTTCATACACTCCCTTCCTTACTCTAATGTTGTTGCTTCATTTCACTGATGAACCCCTTTCCCTCCTAACTGCATGCTTTGCCTTAACTATCCTTCCTTTGGGTTCCTTAACCAACCCCATGATCCATACCATTTCCACCAAAAGCTTTACAAAGCGTGTTTCCAATAAAGTCAAATATTTCTTACAGCTGTTGTAGACTTGCCGTATGAACGGGGGCATTTTAGCCCTACTGCTATTTTCTGTCTCAGGATGAGCTATGTCTATAATATAAATAAGTTTCAATTGAAATACTGAGAGAAAAGAAGGTGTAATAAGGCTACAATATACGGGTGACAAAATTACCATAATTCTCCAGCAAACAGATCCACTGTTTAAAGTTTAATAACTGTTTTCATTTCTCTTATTGTATAACTTGCATTGACAAAATAAAATTGGCTGTGTTTGATGTGTGACTTTATCATCATAAGGTTAAAATATTGATACTATGACACACATATTTGGAACAAGGGGAATACAAACTATTCACCAATTAACATATTACACTTCAGAAATTTGAGGAATGGTACTTTGGTCCCTTTTCATTACACATAATATTTAATATGTGCTATAGATAGATGAAACCTTCCCACAAAGAACATTTTAACTAAGTTTCAGCCTAATCGGACTGATATTTCTGAAGAACAAGCCCAAACTAGCACAAACACACAAACAATCATAAAGTAGAAAAAACTTGCATCACCACCTGGTGAACAAATTAAGAGCCAGAGGTCTCCAGGAGTGTTCCCATGTGGTATCAAAGCACTTTGGTGAGCAGTTTTGGAGCAGAAAGTCGTTTAAGATTTGATCAAAAAAGAGAAAAAAGAACCAGAAAATATAATCAAAGAGGGCTGTGTGAACAGCCCATGCTCCGCTGACCTAGACATTCATCACACTTGTGGATCTGTGAACTTGGGATGACACAAAATGGGTAGACACTTATCAAAGGTACATCCCTACAAAGTTTGACATAGCAATCGATGCAAAAGGTGTGTTTACCTATAAGCGTAAATTGAAAAAAAAAATGATTTAAAATAAAAAATCCATAGCAGTGCCTACTGGTGAAAAATTTCTTTTGTCCTTTCCCCAAGAAATAGATCCACCAAGTTTCAGCTTAATCTAAATGGCAGTTCTGGAGAATAAATTGATAATTGCGAGAATACACAAAAAAAACATTAAAAATTAAAGTCGCAGTGTCACCTGGTGAACAAATTAGGAACTTGGAGTCCCCAAGAGAGTTTCTGTGTGATATCAAAGCAATTAGGTGAGTAGTTTCGGAGAGGATTTCTTAAGATTTGTCCCAAAAAGAACAAAAATATCAGTAAAAAATTCCAACAAAAAGGAACAAAAAATCACTAAAAAAAACCCAAAAAATCATTGGAGCGTGACCATTTAAAAACATCTGGTACAGACCCACCCAAGATACATTGGTACCAGCCTTGAAGGGAATCTAGTTAACGATTTCAGAGAAGTCGAAAATGTAAATAAGCATCAAAATGCCCATTGACTTACATAATGATCAGTAAGCAAGGTGTATTAACCTATACTTACCCAAATTGAAAAAAAAAATCGTTTAAAATCAGGAATCCTCAGCAGGGCCACCTGGTGTACAACTTTATTTGACCCTTCCACAAGGAACATATCCAACATGTTTCAGCTTAACTTGGGTAACGGTTGTGGGGTAGAAGTGAAAAATAGCAAAAATACACAAAAACTGATGAAGAAGTAGAAAAAAATTGCAGTGCCACCTGTTTTTAGGGAGGAATTTTAAAAATTTGTCCCGAAGAATGACCAAAAAATCATTAAAAAGAGCCCAAATCACTAGACCATTTGAAAACTGGATAGAGACCCTTTCAAGGTACACTGCTACCAAGTTTGAAGTTTATCTGGATGACGGTTTCGGAGAAGTCAATTTGGCTGATGGCTTCGGAGAAGTCAAAAGCGTGAATCACCATTATAATGCCCACTGACTTACATAGCAATTAACATGAAAGGTGCATTTACCGATAAGTACTGGAATCTTAAAAATGGTTGAAAATCAGCTGACTTGTCAGTCAGCTAAGCTGGAAAGAGAGAAAAGGGGTGGGCAAAAGGGGAATAGGGAATCACATTTTAAGTAAAAAGAAAAAAGCTGTAATACTCTATCAGATGGTGTAATTAGAATTCTGTTCACATCAGTAAATTTAATTCACTGTGTTTTAGAAAAAGACAAAGGAACCGTAGCTTTTGCACTAACAGAAATTTCCGGTAATCAAACAGATCCAATTAATGCAATCTTTGTGCACCGTAATGGTTGGCATATGACTTCCACTTTCACCAGTATACGATAAATAAGCATTTTCGGGATGGCTCAGTTGATCTCTCTGACATAAATGCAGCAATGACATTCTATGTAGTTACGAAATGAAAATCAAAGGAGGCACAGAGCCCTTCACCTGTTATACTTATTTCTTACAGCATACAAATCCAATTTCAAGTCGAACGTTGGAGACAGATGTACACCTGTATAAATCTGACTTCATGCATATCTGCATCTTGCGCTCACAACAAAACTTGGTAAATAACTGAGTGACAAGCTCTTAATCAATTATGTAGAAACGTTGGGCACTAAATTTAGATACCATTCTTACGAAGTTAGATAACGCAAAGAGGAAACTAAACAAACCTCTTACCTCTTACGGCAGATGGAGTTTATCATTAGAAGCACGGTCAGAATCTTACAAGGCCATGACTAAGATATAAATATAGAGTAACTGTCGAAAACACTGTGCCAAATCTTGACGATCTGCATGTTGTGAACCTAACCCAGAGGGTGAGGAATTTATCTGATCAAGTGGAATTGTTGCCACTTACGGACATAAGGAGATACTACTTATACATACTGTGAAAAGATTCATTGGGACAAGTCAAGTGGTCCCATAGTGTTGGGTACGAACTAACTGTTTTTAAAACATTTTCAATTCATGATATTCTCTAATTTTACGGAAATAAAAGGAAATCACACTGCCTCGAAAACAACTCAGAAGAGGTTTACACCAAAATGACGCTTCATCCTAATGACAATATCATATACATGTATTTAAATTTAGTATACATAAGTCTGAGAGATTATCGTTAAGAAAAAGTACACTCAGGTACTGTTGTTTTGACATATTTGCCTACAGTGTTTTCCACCAAATTCCCTACTGATATGTTGAAAATCAAACACATCACAGTTTTGTTTTGTTGTTGTTTTTTTTGTTTTGTTTTTTTTTGAACTTTTGGACCCATGTACTACGTAATCCACTTGGTGGCATTAGAAATACAACAGAAACTTCATATTTTTGTGCATAGAATGTCGTTTACAGTTCGGCTGTCAACCAGTTTGGTTGTATATATTTCTTTTTTTTTTTTTATGAGATTTTTTTTCTTTTTATGGCTTTGAGTTCGGTTGAATATGGTGGTGCCCTTCCATGAAAACATGTACCAACTGCACTTTCGCAGTTTTACACGTGATTAAAGTAGTCAATCAGAGTGTCAGCTGACTAATAATACCTTTTTAGGTTTCTTGTTCGCTCGAATTTTTTCTCGGCACTTGCGCTTTGACTTTAGAAGGGGAAGCAGCGCTCTTCAATTCAGGGTGTCGTATCTCTGCCCCAAGCGAGATACATGCCGCTTGTTGAAGTTTTTGTACGCTCATAATTGCTGCCCTAAAGCGTCTTGAGAATGGCTCGAACGGCCTTAAAGTCTGAAGTAAAAAGAGAATAAGTAGTTAAAGTCTATTAGTTTGATATAATGTACATTTTCTTCCCTTTTATGCCACCTAGACGCATTTTTACCCATTGACCTTGATACGGTTTGTTATGAAATATAAGGTCTGAGATTAAGTAAATAATTATATTTCGTCAACTGTGGGACGAAAGGAACGCGATATTGTGAATTTAAATCTGTTAAAAATGTGAGTGAACTGATGTTCCCATTTCAATGTACTATTGTCTTAAAGTTTATAGTGTATGTATTCTAAATTTAATGTTTCTTACCGTTTCAGTGAATCTCTCGTTGTTCCTTCATGTCTGTGGGAAGTGATGTCAAAAAAATGGTTCTCAGCCATAGTAAGCCTAGCCCCATTTCTGAGGCATCGACGGTGTTGTTTTGATATGGGCACCATATCCGCCTCATAAAAGGTTTAGGCTGGTATGCACCAACTCCACTTAAATATTAAGTGACACTTACCTGCATGGTAAGTGATACTTACTCAGTAACTGTACTGCACCAAGCACACTTAATTTTAGGAGACACTTAAAAATAAGGTAAGTGTAAGTCTGGTCAAGGGTAGACTTTAGCAGCACTTACATCTCTAAGATAGTCTGTAATTTTCAAGTGACCTCTCATTTGATTAGTTATCAATATGGAGGACACTGAGGACTACCTTGACCGTCTGTGGCAACTTCAAAATTTTTATGAATTGTACAGGGAAAACCGTTTATTGAGAGACTGGACAAATCCATTTGAATACCTCAGAGATGGAGAATTCTGTAAACGGTATAGGATGACCAAATAATCAGCATATGAACTTTTTCAGCAAGTGGCTGCTGATCTAGAGTATAGGCATGATCGGAATGCAGCCAAACCTCCACCATTGCAACTAACCATAGCACTGAGGTTTTATGCCTCAGGAACATACCAAAATGTGGTAGGAGACCTTGTTGGAGTCCATCAGTCTACCGTTGGAAAAATTGTTCACAGGGTCTCCCGCATATTGGCAGGTCTGCGACCTAACTATATGCAGTTTCCGTCACTGGAAGATAGGAACTATGTACATGAAAAATTCGACGAAAAAGGAAGATTCCCTGGGGTAATCGGTGCAATCGATTGCACCCATATCCGAATTAAAGCACGACCTGGGTTTATGCAGAGCTGTTAAGGAACAGAAAGGGGATTTTTTCCATCAAGGTTCAGGCGATATGTGATGCTGATATGTTGTTCACCAATATAGTTTGTCGCTGGCCAGGTTCAGTACATGACAGTCGAATTTTTGACAACAGCTTTATATGTGAGCGTTTCGAGAATGGTGGAATTCAAGGATGCCTCCTTGGAGATGCAGGATATCCCTGCTGTCCCTACTTGATGACGCCCCTTCAGCGTCCTAATACAGCAGCAGAGCGGCGCTACCACTATGCCCAATCAAAGACACGCATTGTCATCGAACAAACCTTTGGTGCATGAAGAAAAAAAAAGTTCCCCTGTGTTAAAAATAAACTACAAATCAAGATGGAGCGCTCCTTCATCGTTATTGTAGCCACTGTAGTTTTACACAATTTTCTTAGAAAAAGGAATGAGGTGAATGACTCTGACGATGAGGAGGATGCAGGCACAAGTGATTTAGTCTTGGACCATGGCTTCTACCCGCTGTGTAATATTATCAATTTCATCTGAAGACTCGAGTTGCCCTCCTCCCGTGATCTTTACCCTCTTGGGTTTTTCTTTGGCCACATCTTTTTTCGCTTTTGTTTTCAGGTTCTCCCAAAACTTTTTTTCAACTATTTGGCATTCCTTTGGCATGTATTGGGTTGAGAACAGAGTTTTTTTCAACCTCCCACCATGCTTTGGTCTTCTTTGTGTTTGCCTGGGTGTCAGACCTTTTGTCCTCCACAATATTTTTGACCTAATCAATAATGTTCAGCAATATTTCCTTTTCTGTCACAGTAAAGTTTGGTGATTTCTTTTTCGCAGCAATTTTATCAGTTTGGATCCCAATTGCGGACAGGTTTCATTTACAGTACAAGATACAGGGCTATGTAACGACCAAGTTTCAGGTTGTGGGAAACATTCAGATAAAGCTGTGTTTACGATAAGGTTCACTTACTTGAGTGATGCCTATTTTCAGTATGTGCATTTGGTGCAGTCCACTCACAATCAAGTGTAACTTACAGGTAAGTGTCACTTACTGGCATTTAAGGCTCACTTACCCAAGGGTCACTTAATCTCTAATTTAAGTGAGGTTGGTGCATACCAGCCTATGTGTTTCACGCAGACCTTTCAATAAATACCTCAATTGCACGATATACATAAATGTCCCTGTCCAGTGTCTCATATTTATGGGTTCCTTGAAAAGTCTGTGTCATTCATGTTGCATTTTGGTAAAGTTTCATAGAATCGCTGATAGAATTCTGCCTCCAAATCGGGACCACTGCCATTGCCTTGCAAACATTAGGCTTGCGCGTGCGTGACCCAATTAAACATTTCCCCGTGATCTCGTTACTCAATGCACATTGCTGAATTTCCCTTTGGTCTAACGATATGCATTAGTGTCACACATGCGCAAAAGCACTCAATATCACACGCGCAAGCACAGAGTTTCCGTTAGAGGCTCGCAGGGGCACCTGGCAAACCGTACGTGATTAGGTACAAAATTGGAAGGGCACTGAGTGGCAGGGCTCCAAATGCAAACGCCAGCCATACCATTGTTTCCGATTACGTTTCAGCTTCGCTCACTTTCGATGAAACTGTTGATGTACGTCCTGAGTCATGTGTGACTCCCAATGTTGATCGCTTGTGGAACTTTGAAAATGAAGGCATGTATGATCAAATCAAGTCTGTTTCGGATAGAAAAGTTCCTAAGCTTTGGGACGATACTTGTTGCAAAGTAGGCAAACATTATGAGCTGCCTACACCGTGGAAGGAGCCAGAGGAGAAAATCCTAATAATTACTCTGTTGCTAGGAAATAGCTTGACAACTTAGTTAAATGTCTACATAAAGAGGGTGCAACGATAGATATGATCAGGAAATATCCAAGCTACTTGAAGAGGATTATGCAGAAATTGTCCCTCTCGACTCTGTAGTTAATTCCTCACGTGTGTGGTATATGCTGCATCATTGTGTATTTAATCCAAAGAAACCTGAGAAGCTCAGAGTTGTGTACGATTGTGCCTCGCGTGTTAAAGGAAAGTCTTTAAATGAACAGATTTTTCAAGGTCCGGACTTAATAAATAGGTAGCTGTATGTCTTGTTAAGATTTCATCTTCACGGATTTGCTATTCAGGCTGATATTAAAGCCATGTATTGCCAAATACGTATCCCCCAGCATGATTGTGATGCTTTGCGTTTTTTGTGGTTCAAAGACGGGAGTCTTAATCATTTACGCATGACTACGCACTTATTTGATGGAGTCTGGTGTGCAAGTTCAAGGACTTACGCTCTTCGTAGGACCATCTGAGACAATCCTAAAGTAGATCCACTTATCAAAGATGCAATCACTAAGTGTATGTATGTTGACGATTTCGCCAAGTCTGTTAAAACTAGACAAGAGGTACACAAAATCGTAGTGGGTGTTCCTGCCGTTTTGCAAACTTGAGGTTTTGAGCTGGCAAAGTTTGCCTTTAATGACAAAGAGCTATTGGATGAGATACCATTAGCTTTCAGAGCTGAAGAGTTCACGACTTTACTCCCGATTCAGTGAGGAGAACAGTGGGTATTGTATGGAATTTACATGAGGACACCTTTTCCTTTTTTTATCCAGAATTTGTCTCATGACGAGATCACAAGACACAACCTGCTCAGTTTTTTCTCTTCAATTTATGACTCGCTTGGTCTTATCACGCCTTAGGTTCTTCCAGGTAAGTTACTTTTCCAAGAAGTGGTAAGTCAAATCTAGGTTGGGATGACGAGGTTCCATCTTGTATGAAAGAGAATTGGCTTGCATGGGTGCAGTGCTTTTCTGCTATCCGCGACGTAAGCTTTGCTCGATGTATTAAACTACCTGCATTTGATGACGGCTATTACGAGTATCATATATTTGCTGATGCAGAGGAATCCACCTATGGTGCCTGTGCCTATCTTAGATGTGTCAGTGTCAAAAGTCAGGTTTCGTGTCAGCTCCTAATGAGCAAGGGCCATGTTGCGCCTATCAAGCATTGCACCATCCCTAGACTTGAACTACAGGCTGCTGTTGTAGCTGCCAAAGTATTGTCTATATTGCAATCGGACTTGGATTTGTCAACAGTACCAGGTTTCCTATGGACGGATTCTATGATTGTACTCAGTTATATCACCAATGAAGTCTGCAGATTTCATGCATTTGTAGAAAACAGGGTGGCTGCAATTAGAGATCTTACTGATCCTGCTGATTGGCGACACATATCTTCTTATCATAATCCGGCAGACTTATTGACAAGACCAGGTATTTTGACAGCATGAAGCATCCCCACTGAACGCTAGAAGTGTGGCCCGATTTGGTTGAGCTTATGTTCATCCTCATGGCGGCAAACAAAGACAAACGTTTCTTATTTGGCTGAGGAGGATCCAGAGATTAGGCCAACTCCTTTAGCTGCTGCAATTGTTGGAAGTCCTAAATGGATACAGAGAATATGTGAGCTTTTCTCTTTGTGGCGCAAGATTGTTAGAAGTATTGCATGGGTTCGTCGTCTCGAATTGTTTATTGCTGGCCGTTGTAAGCCATGTGGTTCATTGGTGGTATCTGAGTAAGAGGAATCTTGTCTTATCTTGCTCAGACACATTTAGCAAGAAGTATATCAACAGGAAATAGCAGGTCTCTATAAAGGCAAATCTCTGAAAAGATGTAGCACACTATCCTCATTGTCTCCTTATTTGGACAAGCATGGCTTGTTGAGGGTAGGTGGTCGCACTCGAAATCATCCTAAACTCCTTCCCCACAACCATATTGCTATTCCCGCTCTTGTTAGGAGCTTTCATGTAAACGGTCATGTTGGCTGTGAATGGACTCTTAGTTTTATAAGAGAGAAATACTGGATCATCAAAGCTTGTACTCTGGTGCGGCGTGTTTTGAGAAAGTGTATGTATTGTAAGAGGATGTATGCAAAACCATCCAGCCAGTATATGTCTAGTCTCCCTCCTGAGTGTCTTGAGTCTGGCCTCCCGCCCTTCAGTTACGTAGGTATTGACGCGTTTGGCCCTTTTCAAACTCAAGTCCATCGAACAATAAAGAAGCGTTACGGATGCATCTTCACATGTATGACCGCCAGAGCTGTGCACATAAAATGCTTCACATGTTGGATGCAGACTTGTTTATAAATGCTTTTAGGCGACTTATAGCGCATACAGCTCTTCCAATTGAAGTTTTTTGTAATAACGGAGGAAACTTTGTTAAAGGAAAACATGAGCTTCGAAAAGCTTTTCTGCATTACTCTCAGACGACCTGGAAATCGTATGCCACAACTTGCTTTATTGAATTCAACTTCAACCCGCCTTTGTCTCCTCATAGAGGTTGCATGTGGGAGCGCATGGTTGGTACTATTCAGAGAATTTTTCGGGCTGTTCTCGGCAGATTCACTCATCTTACAGTCAAGGTTTTAGGCACCACTCTTTGTGAGGGAGAGTCCATTATAAATGGTCGCCCTTTAATTAAGTTAAGCGATGACCTGCGTGATTTAACGCCACTTATTCCAAATCATCTGTTGGTTTTACGTCAAGGAACTAGCCTTCCGCCTGGAGTGGGTTGCGCCGTTCGCGTTGTAAGTTTGTTCAACATCTTGCCAAAGAATTTTGTTCTAGATGGATCATTGAGTATTTGCCACAACTTCAGAAAGGATGTAAGTGGACTGAGATATCTAAAAATCTCAAGGAAGGAGAGCTGGTTTTGATTGTTGATTCCAGGCTTCCGCGTAACTTGTGGCTTCTTGCGGTGGTCGAAGAGGTTTTCCCTGCTGCTGACGGGAAGGTTCGTTTGGCAATGCTTAGGACAGGAGCTATCCAATTGCATAGGCCCATTACACATATTGTCAGATCAGAGGTGGATTGTTTTTGAATGCTTGATCTTAGGATAAATGTTACCCCATGTTTTATATGCCCGACCAATACAAGTTATGTATAGGATTGTTGTTCATGCTGTTGGTTAATTGATATAAATAATACACATTACGTACTTTGCAAGCATTTACATGCTCGATTTATTTTTTTAGGCTTTCCTCAGGCGTTTATTAGCTGTTTTTTATCATTGACATGCCAAGTTGTTACCATTTTTAATGGTCAGATGATATCATGTTAAGGGATTTATTTGTGTAATGGTGTTCTGGTAAGGATAAAAAGTTTTTCCTTGGCTGTGTTTTTGAAACAATAAATGTTACAGCTGACCATCTTGCGACCCGGTTTACCCGAGTGCTGTTGTAGGAAATGATCTCAAAAAATGGTTCTCAACCATAGTAAGCCGAGTCGACTTGGTTTGTGGTAGCAAGTTTGTGCGCGACATAGAACATGTCCAAAAAGTTCAAGAGGCAAAATTAGCAATTGTTTAAAGCAGATGGGTGTGATTGATCGCAGACAGCAGTGTACAGTCATCAGAACTAAAACCCACTTTTATATTTTGATCCTTTAAACAGGTCGATAACTTTGTTCTGCTTTTTTTTCAGGATATTTCATAAATGAAGAGCTGCATTAATAGGAGGAATGACCTCACTAGAGGAGAAATTAAATGTATGAAAAGGTCAAACCCATTCGCTTTTTGCCTCCCTACATGATAAGAGTGCCTTATGTATTCACCACTGCAATATACTAAAAAGGAGGTGTCATTTTCGGTCTTCAGAAAGTGTTCGTATGAGAGTTATTAAGAAAATACTGGGCAAGTCTACTCCATTGTTTCTGCAGCTTACCCACAAAGCTGTTAAGCACATTTGAAGAGTAGAAAGTGGATTTTTATTGTTAGTATTATATTTTTTTTTTAGTTTTGTTTGTTCGACTTTGTGCCAGATGTGATTTTCTTTGGAAATCTCAATATTAAATGGACATTTATGTACATATCTGTCTCTTTAAATAGGACAGGTCAGAGTTGTCCTTTCTTTTTTTTGGGGGGGGGGGGGTGTATGGAGCTGAATACAGAGCTAAATGTACAAAATTGTCGTTTGCCACATTCGTTTTTTTTTCATTGGATTGTATGTCAATGGTATATAAACAGGAACCAGTCTCTTCTTCCATGATTAAGGTAACCTGAGATTAACTACTTCCTTTTGAAGGTAACAAAAAAAGATATAGAATAATTGAAGTTGCATACCCAGATTTGCCTCAAAAAGGTGCAGCTGGATGTCATGGTTTTGAGCTGCAAATTACAATGGACAATAATGAGAAAATGCAACTGCAACTGTATTCACTCTGAATGAGGTGATCTGTAGAGATGGGATAAAGAACTTTGCTTACTTGCTCTTTTCAGCTGTTACCGAACGATGCACTTACGGTAAATTCGTGCAGTAAATTTCCATTTCATTTATTTGTGACTAGTTGGTGAATGTGGTATAGTTTGTATATTAAATCCATTATATGGTTCGTATTGTCAGACCTTCAATTATATAATAGGATACCCTAGAATCAAGCACCTACACCAAATCTGAATATTTCAACAACAGCCGTTTTTGGAAGGCAGATCCATTTTTGGATTCCATCATAATAACAATAATAATAATAAGAATATATCATTGTAAATTTGCATTGACATAGTTTGTCTTTAAACCAACACATTTTCCCAAACGTTTTCAGCTTAGTATATTAGACCCTCCTCTTTCGTATTGCCAGTTGGCAGCTCTTCTAACGTGCCATCGTTTGCAAGTCTTCAGTGATTTGAAAACCCAAAACGTAATATGTAAATTAATGTGATGCAAGGGTTGCTTTCATTTATCTGATTCTCAGATGTGACGTTCCCGTGAATTCAAGAATGGAAGCCACCACCAGGGGCATGCTCCCTTGGTTGGTGGTAGTTCCGTGCACAACATGAAGAAGCCTGTATTGCCTGGAACCAGACGTGTCATGGAAGTGACTGGATTTTAGCAAAATATTCAACTGCAGCCACTAGCAATCATTAGGAAATACTGTATTTATCATATTATAGTGGCAAAAGTGGTTTTATCTTTGCTTACCTCCTCTTCCGATTCCTCGTCGCTGCTGAGGCTGCCCCGCCTTGAGGCACTACCGATCAAACTGTTCATAAAAACCACCACACAAGTTTGTAGTTGTAATATACTTTATTTGTTTATAGAGGATTAGACAGATAGTCAGGTAGACTAACAAGCGTCTTTTCCTCGTGTACAAACAATTACACTACATTATATATACATTCAACGCAATGGATCATGGAAAAAATATACAAATGTATACATACAAGAAACATAAGCAGTTACAAGATATAGTTATCATATATTCCAAGATAAACAGGCTATTAAATATCATTTAAGTGGGTATCTTCACCACTGTCATCATCGTTCGGTAGGAATCTAGAAAAGCGCTTCGTCTCAAGAATAAAGGCTGAAGTAGCTTCGATGGTTTTACTGTTACAAGCATAGCATAAATTAGGGTGACCGAATAAGCACAATTTAACTTTATCATTATTGCTATAATCTACAAATGTGACAGAAACGTTGATTGTTTCAAGAATTTCATTGACCCGTGCCAAAAGAGTTTCTCTTTGTGTTGCATAGTGTGGACACTGCAAGAGGTAGTGTATTGTAGTTTCAGATTTATGACCACAGCTGCCCACTTGAGTTTACTCCAATTGATGAGAGAACAAATGTGCATTCAACAAACTAAAATCTACATGCAGACGATTAAGCAGAATATTTAACCTTCTCGGACGGCACCAAAGATAGTCACGTCTGAGTGGAAACAAAAAGGATTTCACGTGAAATTTAAAAGAAGTTCAGGATGGAGCGTTTCGAACCCCTAGAGGTAAAGAATTCCAAAGCAGCACTGTAGAAGAAATTAACCCTTTTGCAAATACATTTTTCCTGGAAATAACTAAAGTTCTGTCTGATACTTTACGCAGTTGATAGTTATGTCTTGCATCATTTTGAACCGGTAGTAAATCTCTCATTAAGGGAGGACACATGGGATTGACCAACGTGAAATATAGTGTCAATTTTAAGTACTTTCGTCGCTCGGCGAGATTTGGCCAACCAAGACATTCAAGAGCTTTTATTTTACCAGAGGTTCTCGCGGCACCCAAAACTAATAATGCGACTCTGCATTGAACTGATTCCAACAAAGCACTGCATTTAACTGAACAGTTATCAATAATAGGGGCAGCATATTCGAGAATCGGCCGAATAGGTGAAACATATATACTCTCAATGGTTTTAAGGGTAATTTATAAATACAATTTCTTATTCTCCCTAAGCGTGCAGCTGCTTTATTACATACTGGTTTGATGTGACAATCCCATGAAAGATTATGGGTAAGGATAAGACCCTGGTGTTTATGCTCTTGTACTCTGATAACTGTTTTACTCATGAATTGTACCCTTGGATGGTTGGTGGTTTTTTTTTTTTTTTTTTTTTTTTTTTTTTCAATACGATCATTTCCTTTGTGTTGTCTGGATTGACGTCAATTTTCAATTCCTTCCCCCATTCTTGAACTACCAACATATTTTCATTCAGACTAATAGCAGTTACTTCAGGATTTTAAGTACTACAATATTCATGAGCGACGTATCGTCTGCAAAAAGGTAAATTTTACACAAAATATCGTCGACTAAATCATTAATGAACACTTAAAATAACAAAGGTCCAAGAACACTACCTTGGGGTACCCCCGATTCAATCCTTACCCAGTTTGACGATGCACCATCCAATACCACTCTTTGTTTCCTGTCTGTGAGATACGATTTAATCCACGATAGAAACGGATCTGTAATGCCATATTGACTTAACTTATAAGAAGTGACATCAACACCAACATCAATCCATCAGAAAAGCCCCCTAGGCCTAAAATGACCATCAACAAGAATCCAAACAACATGATTATATAATTTGATGTGTTTTAGGCATGTAGTTAAAGACATGATGTTGTTTTAAAGGAGATAAACTAAGAGTATTTCAAAAAGAAAAGTGTTTGAATTTGCAAATATAGTAAGTACATTGGTTCAAATGTTAAACATCAGCCAGCAGCAAGTGACATTAGGCCTCAAACCGTTAAAACGTAGTCATAAAATGCATTACAATAGCCAAAATGTGTGAGGATAGCAGTCACATTCCAAGTTGGTTTCCAGAAGTATTTTTGAAAGGAAATTTAAATGTTCAAGAAAGTACAGAATCCCACAAGTCATCTAATAAGTCAACTATTAGGGTAATAATTTAGAATTCCAAAATTGTAGTATGCCATTGTAAGTCATCTGTAAGTCAGCCAAGCATAATGTACATCTAACTCGTGGTTCTATAAAGTTCAAAAGGTCAAAATGTAAAACAGTCCTAATTATTATAAAATTCTACTACTTTTATCAGAGAAAGAATTTGGTTTTATGAAAAGAAAGAGAGAGAGAGAGAGAGAGAGAGAGAGAGAGAGAGAGAGAGAGAGAGAGAGAGAGAGAGAGAGAACATGTTGAACTTCCTAAAGGTAACTGTAAGTATAACTGTTTTCCTGCAACAGTTTTTTTTTTTCGTTTATAATTAGACGTAGTTCAACTTGTCAGTCAGCTGATTTAGATGCTAATCATTTATACAAGAGAGAGAGAGAGAGAGAGAGAGAGAGAGAGAGAGAGAGAGAACGTGTTGAAATTCCTAAAGGTAACTGTAAGTGTAACTGTTTTCCTGCAACAGTTTTATTTTTTTTCGTTTATAATTAGACGTAGTTCAACTTGTCAGTCAGCTGATTTAGATGCTAATCATTTATACGAGAGAGAGAGAGAGAGAGAGAGAGAGAGAGAGAGAGAGAGAGAGAGAGAGAGTACATTAAACGCTTTGAGCCAACCTGACATGACCTTAACAATAACAAACTATATTCATCAGACAATTATAAAAAAAAACATCAGTTTCACTACACTTGGAACACTTACTGCATTGCAATATGTGCAGAAAATGCCTGAATGTTTAAATTGTTACCAAATATATAAAAGTTCCATGAAAAGAGAAGCGGACAAAAACACCAAGCGAACATCCTTGCCTCTATCCAAATCTAAGCTTGTCTCGTGCACTATGTGAATAAGTTGGTTCACGGTACTGTCTAGTTGTTTTTTTTTTTAACCGGAATTACATGATGTAAGGAGATTATTACCATTTAAAAAATTATAAAGTCTTTTAAATATCACACTTTTGAAAACTTTAGCTGTGGAGCAAAGAAGAGATACTAGCCTTTAATTTTTAGTGAGAAAGTCTTCAACTTTTTTATATAAGCAAATTACATTTCCTTCTCGTCAGTTATCGGGAAAACAGAATTTTGACAGCGACAAATTAAACAGTTTCGTTAAAGGATATGCAATATATGGAGTAAACAGACGTAGAACTTTGATCGGAAGATTTTCCGGACCCGCCAGACTTTGAATTTTTTAATCTTTTTAGTGCATTTAAGACTTCTTCGTTTAGAATAACAAAGTGACCTAAAGTTAAATCTGTTTTTAATGGCAAATCTGGGACAGGCTCAGTTTCATCGTCTATATTCCATTGCAGGCTGAAATAATTATTTAACGCCATAGATTTTTTCTTCTGGCTCAAATAGAAATCTGCCATTATCAAACAAAGGGGGGATTTTTTTGTGAACACCATCCGCACACACTTTTTAAAGTAGCCCACCACTTCTTTGTTTCAGTGGTCTTGTCAGACAAAATATTATACACTTTTGCATAATAATCACGTTTTGCCTTTTTAAGTAGCTTAACGACACCATTTCGTAAATGACGATACCATGCCCAATCATCATCGCTTCCCGATTTTTTGGCTTTTTTGTATGCCTTGTTTCTTTCCCTCATTTTGCATCTTAATTCACCTGTCATGAAGGGCTTATCCCTGGGGCGTATAGTTACTTCTGTGTGCGGTACAGTCAGAAACTACTTCCTTCAGAAATTTTGTCAAAGCCAAAGCAATATCAATTACATCATCATCTATGAAAAATGCATCCCAGGGAGCAGAAGATCACATGTAGAAATAGGCTCGTCAGTTACGTTGCTGTTGACTGTGTGCTTTACAACAAGTACAAGATCTAATTGGGACAGACCTCTTGTTTTATCGGTAACCATCTGTATTAAATTAAGCCCTATACATGTGTTTTAAAAATACCACTCAAACAATGAGGTACACGATTCATTTGACCATGATATACCCAAACATGAAACATAATTGGTTTAAGAGTTACAAACATAAGTTGGGTATGGTACATACATTTGAGTCATATTTATTCATCTGTACTTGGTAATAACTGCCAAAAAGATCCATGACACACAATGGGATAAGTTTGAAATGATATAAGCTCTATCTTGTACTTAAGGCAGTCTCCAATTTATCATCTTTATCCATCTCCACTTGGTAACAACTGCCATAAAGATCTATGACACACAACCACTGCGAACCTGCTTCTGTGTCCAAACACTCATGTGTTGTAGGAAATCTTTCACAGTGGCAGAATTGAGTTTGCAAAATTCAACACGAAATCTTATGCTCATTTTTGGTAACTGAAAGTGGTAGATATGACCATGCAGTATCAGATGGTTCAATTACTCCTTGAAGAGCTCTTTAGCGTACTCCTTGTCAGTCATTCTTTTCTTTATAGGCTGTCATCTTGGAGGCAGATGTATTGGCAGTGCATATCCAGTATATATTTTGTGCTGTACTAAATTTGTTCTTGCGTCATATTTGTATTCAGCTCATATTTAATTAAATCAAGAGTGGAAAAATAACATTTCAGCATGAAACAATTTCCTTGGTTTAGTTTTCACAAAGTTTGCCGTGAAATGTGGAAATTCTTTATTTTTGATCATCTTTCTTTCCTCCTTAATTTCTCTCTCTCTCTCTCTCTCTCTCTCTCTCTCTCTCTCTCTCTCTCTCTCTCTCTCTCTCTCTCTCTCTCTCTCTCTCTCTCTCTCTCTCTCTCTCTCTCTCTCCTCTCTCTCTCTCTCTCTCTCTCTCTCTCTCTCTCTCTCTCTCTCTCTCTCTCTCTCCATCAACCAGTCAAGTCATCCATCCATTTAATCTTTCTTGAGGAGCAGGATCTTAGTTTTGCATCCGAATTGTGGGAAAATTTTGTTTTTCAAAGGATTTTGGACTGTGGAAGTTTCAATTGAGATGATTTTGGGGCTTTGGGGGTGGGGGTGGGAGCGGAGAGAATATTCACTAGCAGTCACATAAATTCAAGGAAAATGAACTTAGCTTTGGTCAGTGCCTTTGGAAAATAATTCCAGTTTTAAAAGAAAAATAAGCTGACCATTGTTCAATGATTTCACAATCTATTTTAAAAGTTACTCACAAATTGATCTTGAATATATAAAAGGTACACACACAGGCTGTTGAAACGATCACCAATACAGTTATCAGGCCAACTAAAAACCTCACCTACCTATAATACAGAACATCAGAAGATACCCAAATATATTTGTTTATCTATTCTTACAAGCAGTTTAAATGCATGAAAGTCAGATTTCATTGCAGTGTTATATGCATCTTGATAAATTAATGAACAATGATACTGATGTGTTTCAGTGTTGCGCTGCTTTGACCTAGCAAAGACTGAGTACGTGAAATCTCTCCAAATCACAAGCAACGCACTCCCACAAGTTGACCATTTGTACACACTTTTTAAATCTTCAGGAATTTGATACAAAGCCTCAAACTAATCACCCAGATCAATGTAATGTGTGAGCTGGACCCTAGCTCAGAACAATCTAAGCATTGCTCTAAGTGTTCAAACCATGGTGCCCAGCCTACTAACAATTTTAGTCACAAGCTGTGTCCCATTATAGCCAGGTGTGGAGTTTGCATGTGGACCTATCCCTTCCCTTATTGGGTGTTGCAGTCAGCTTATGGTGACAAGACATTACTATTAGGAAGGTGACAGGGCCATGCCAGCCAGGATGTCCAAGTGCTGGTCCAGGAAAGTTCTGACACTATCACCCTCTAAGATCGGCAAGTCCCATCTCCACCTAGTTCAGAGGAGACATTATTCTACCCATATGTGTATGATTAAATATAAGGTAGTATGAACACTAGCTAATATAATAACCAAAAATGCCCATGTCACTCAAGCATATTTTCCCTTTTACTAACACAGGTATTTTTTCTTTGTTTGTAATTCTCTGGCTATGCCCTCATGTCATCCAGAGGTCTCTGTAGTCCAGAATGCATAACCCCTGTAAACTGGGCAGACATGAAAGTGTTAAATGGCCTTGTGGATTTGTTCCATGGCTTGCCAAAGTATGGGATATTGTATGAAGGCACAGTAAAGTGCATGATCAGACCTTACTGCTGGCTGTGCAAATGCAGGCTGGACCTAAATAGCCCTCTAGTGGCATCTTCAAACTGTACTGGACATAAATAGCCCTCTAGCGGCATCTTCAAACTCTACAGGACATAACTGTTGATTGACATGCATTATTTCCACAAAACTTGTCATGGTCTTATTAAATACGATGCTAATGAACATTTGCCCTTCATTTAACTTTGAAATGACATGGAATAATGAAACTCAACTGTTTTACCTCTGGCTCAATTCGCACCCATATGTGCACACCCACATCGAAAATGATGTAGCAAATCGCCAATACTGAACATCTGAAGATGATTTTGAAAAAAGGAATTACATTTGACCTTGAATATTAATTTACTCTCATCAATTTTACCAAAAGGAGTTCTTTATAATTTTGAAAAAAATGGTTACTTGTGGTTAACGCCAATCGATGCAGCTTAAACAGTATATAATTCTTTATTTATTTTTAAAGTTCCTCTGAAATAATAAAACTGGCATGAATTGAGATGGATTGAAAAACAAAGACTTGTTTTGGATTTCCCGAATTCAAGATGGTGGCCCCCATGGCTCAACCAGCAGTTCACATAAATGAGCACAACTCCTCTTAGACTTGAGATTTTATGATTTTTTTATCTAATAGCTATAAAATTAGCCTGAGCTGCTGGTTTCCCTCTTATCTTTTTTTGTGCCAATCCCTACTCATAAAATTGAAAATAAAACAGTGCCCTTTTCCACATGTTTTGGTCAATATGCAGATTTTTTTTTCAAAATAATCTAAAGGAAACTGTTGACAACTTGACTGTTGCATTTTTTTTAATTTGGACAAAAAACTGTCAAACAGGTAAACAAGAGTGCTGTGTGAACAGCCCATGCTCAGCTAAACTAGAGATTCATCACACTTTTGGTTCTGATAGGATCAAGGTCACCCATATTGTAAGTAAGTCTGACCTGTGTGGAAGAACACTAGCATGTGCAACATCAAGGTCCACCATAAAAAATCCAAAACTCTCTGGAGCATGAGCATTTAAACAAACTTGTTAGAGACCCTACCAAGGTACATTAATTGCTACCAACTTTGAAGTAAATCTGGTTGATAGTTTCCAAGATGAAGTTGAAAATTTTGCAGTAGCATTAGAATGTCCCTTGACTTACATAACAATTAATAGGAAAAGTACATTTACCTATAGGTACCCGAATTGAAAAAAAATATATATTAAATTCAGGAATTCACATCAGTGCAGGCTAGTGTACAACTTTGTCAAACCCTTCCACAAGGAAAAAACCCAACAAGTGTGAACTTAATTGGAGTGACAGTTCTGGAGAAGAAGTCGAAAATAGTGAAAACACACAAAAAATTATTAAAAAATAAAAAATAAATTGCAGCACTACCCAGTGAACAAATTATGAATAATCCCCCCTTAGGACTGTTCCTGTCCAATATCAAAGCAATCGGGTGAGCATTTTCGGAAAAGAACATTTTTTAAGGTTTGCCCCCCAAAAAGAACAAAAAAAAAAAAATAAATAAAATAAAACATCCGAAAATCAATGCAGCATGACCATTTGAACAAACTCACTAAGGACCTATATATGGTACATGGCTATGAAGCTTGAAGTCCATCTAGGTGACGGTTTCAGAGAAGTAAAAAATGTGAATCAGCATTAGAATGCCCAGTGACTTTTATAGTAATCAATGGGAAAGGTGCATTTACCGACAAGAACCTTAATTTGTTCAACAGGCGGATTGAAAAAATCGTTGACAATCGGGAATCCACAACAAGGCCATTTAGTGAACAATTCTCTTTGACCCTTCCACAAAAAACATATCCACGAAGTTTCAGCTAAATCTAACCGACAGATTTGGACAGATCCAAAAAAGTATATAAACACAAAAAAGCATAAAAAAATGAAAAAAAAAAAATCCCTGTGCCACCTGTTGAACAAATTAAGGTCTCAGGGGTATCCAGGAGTGTCTCTGTGCCATTTAAAAGTAAATTGGCCCAGTGATTTCAGAGAAGAAGGATTTTTTAAGATTTTACCCCAAAAAAATCATGAAAAAATCCAAAAAATCACCGGACCATGAACATTTGAACTAAAATGGTAGAGACCCATCCAAGGTACATCCCCACCACGTTTGAAGTGGATGTGAGTTTTGGAGAAGTCAAAAATATGAATTACCACAGCAATCCCCATTTCCTTACATAGTAATCAAAAGGAATATATGCATTGACCTATAGGTACCCGAATCGGAAAAAAATCGTTAAAAATCAGGTATCCACAGCAACAAAAAGTGGTGAACATATTTGTTTGACTCTTCTATAGGAAACATTGACACAAAGTTTCAGCATAATCTGAAAGATGGTTTTGGAGAAGCAAAAACACACAAAAATTCATTAGAGAGAGAGAGAGAGAGAGAGAGAGAGAGAGAGAGAGAGAGAGAGAGAGAGAGAGAGAGAGAGAGAGAGAGAGAGAGAGAGAGAGAGAGAGAGAGAGAGAGAGAGAGAGAGAGAGAGAGAGAGAGAGAGAGAGAGAGAGAGAGAGAGAGAGAGAGAAATTGCAGCACCACCTGTTGAACAAATTAAGCTCTAGGGGTTGCCCAGAAATATGCCTATCAGTTTTGGAGGAGAAGATTCTTTAAGATTTTGCCCAGAAATGAACAAAAAATTCATAAAAAATCCAAAAATCACTGGACCGTGACTATTTGAAAAATTTAGTAGAGACCCACCCAAGGTACATCTCCACCAAGTTTGAAGTTGGAGAAGAAGTCGAAACTGCAAATAGTTGACGATGAACGGACGGATACATGGCAAACGGACGTATCTGGTATAATACACTAACGTAGAAAAACATGACCCATATCATTTTTGTGATATCTATGAATCTGGAACATTGTGTAATTAATAAGTTAAGTTGTTGAATCACTGTTCTAGGGTATCAAATGCAAGGAGAAGACTTCTACAAGACCCTCAGTATACAATTTAAGTTCTACCCACAAATGTCTCTAGTATCATACACTTATGTGGAAAAACATGACCAATATTCATAAATATCAAACCCAACAATGACAACAAAGAGATTCCAGTGTTACCAAGATATCAACATTCATCTTCCAATGCCCCCCCTCCCCCCCAAAAAAAAATCATTAAAAACTAGAAAAATTCACAGCGCCAACTGGTGAACAAATTAAGAACTAGGAGTCCCCAGGAGTGCTCCTGTGTGATATCAAAGCAACTGGGTGAGCGGTTTCGGAGAAGATTTGCTGGGATTTGCCCCCAAAAAGAACAAAAATAATCATGAAAAATCCGAAAATCCCTGGAGCATGGGGGTATGACCATTTGAACAAACTTGGTAGAGACGCACCCAAGCCAAGGTACATTTCCACCAAGTTTGAAGTGAATTTGGAAGACGGTTTTGAAGAAGTCAGCGATCGATAGATAGATAGATAGATAGATAGATAGATAGATAGATAGATAGATAGATACAGACAGACAGACAGACAGACAGACAGACAGACAGACAGATAGATAGATAGATAGATAGATAGATAGATAGATAGATAGATAGATAGATAGATAGATAGATACTTTATTTCACCAGGGTTACAAAATTAGCGTGACGCTAGTTTACATTTTGGCTCTGAAATAAATATTTACAATATATACACATAAAAAGATGAATGTCAATAAAATTCAAGGCTTGGTTTTCCAGTAGCTCCTTTTAAACTTTTCCAGTGATGGTTCCAGACGAACAGATTCCGGAAGTTTGTTCCAATTGAAGGGGCCGGAGTAGGAGAAACTATTGCGAAATATATCAAGTTTAGGTTTAGGGACATATAGGAGGAATTTGCTGGTTGATCTGGTACTTCGTGTGGAAACGTCACTCGTAAAGACCAATCTATCACGAATATACGAGGGCGTTTTCCCATGTAAAGCCTTATGTGTTAAAATACATTTGTGGAATTTGAAATTGTCATATAAAGTATTCCACTGTAGTTGTTGGAATAAGGGCCCGGTATGATCTAAGTAAGAGGCACCAGTGAGTATTCGAGCCGCACGTTTTTGGAGCTTGTACACCTTGTCAAACAGTCCTGCACTACAGTTACCCCATAGAATATCACAATTCTCGAAATGGGGTTTAACGATTGTATTGAACAGTAGTTTCGTGTAGTCTTGTGGTAGAATTGTTCTTAGGTGCTTCAGAAGTCCAAGTTTTTGTGAAATCTGTTCGCATATTTTGTCAATGTGGGTCTGAAAGGTCAATGCCGAATCAAAAATAACACCAAGCAGTTTAGCTTCATTGACCTGTCGTATACTTGAACCATTAATCAAAACATTGTAGCCATCAATATTGCATTTTGAAAGACGCTGGTGGGTACCAAAAAGAATTGATTGACATTTAGGAATGTTCAATACAAGCTTATTCTGATAGAGCCATTGAGAGACCTTAGCCATATTTCGATTTAATTTCAAACTTAGTGCTCCAATGTCTTTGTCCGAACAGAGAATGCTTGTGTCATCTGCATAAAGATGAGTCTGAGCATCCATAAGCGTATCTGGCAGGTCATTTATAAATAATAAAAACAATAACCGTCCTACGTTTGACCCTTGGGGGATGCCGATTGTAACAGGGAGAGCCTCCGATATTTTCCCTACAATAGATACGCATTACCTCCTGTTGGAAAAGTATGACTGAAAGAAGGCAAGTGATGACCATAAGATAACCTCAGCTACCGACAAGTCAACTGAGCTAAAAATTCGCTGATCTCAAAGGATTATCAGTTCTCTGACCGCAAAGCAACCGTCCGTACTGCGCGGCACATTTTAGGATTGCCCCGCATTTCAAAAGTTCCCCAGCCAGACAGCCGGCCCGGCGTTCCCCCGTTGAGCCTCCTGATGCTCCTGCACATAAATACGTTTCAGCACGTTAATACTGGATCGAAATTTAAGTGTCATATAATATATCAAACGATTCGTCACGACCTGTAGTTTTCAAATAAGGGTGAATATCTTATTATTATTATTTTTTTTTTTTTTTTTTTTTTTTTTTTGTTAATAGTACCGAAATTTTGGAAAGCACCGTCACCCAGCTACTTTTCTCGGCATCCCCCTCGTTCGATTTCGAACTCCTTCCAAATTGTAGATGTTCACGTGGCTCATAGATAAAAAAAAAATCATATTCAATGACTATCTTCTTGAAAACGTTAACACATATGCATATCCAGGTGGAAAATTTGCAAGTTCAGGTACACTCTCGCATGTTGTCTTAGAACTGAAGAAAAGGTCTTAGGTCTAAAGCCATATTCAAACTAAAAAAGTGTTTGAGTAATAGTATTGTAAAATCGTATATGATGCTACGAATGTTTGATCAATTGATAAGACTGATATGTGGAGATATGGTGCAGAAATGTGGGGCCTAGATATCTCCAAGATAAAATTAAACAAGAACCGCAGCCCTAATGCAGAGTGTGTCGAGCCTGGGTTTGAATCACATCCAATGGGACAGTAACACACAAGTTTTTGTAAATATACATATCCTGGGCGTCGTGCGTAAGACTGGCAACTTTGCAGTGTATGGGGAACTAGGCAGAAAACCGCTTTGCTTTGAGATAATCAGAAGTGCATGTAAATTTTGGATTAGATTAGTACCGTGCCAGGAAAAGTCATGGATAGGTCTGACATATAAAGACAGCGTATCACTCGATGAAAGTATGTAATCACCTATAAAATTGTGTCAAGGAGGAAGGGCGCAAGAGACCCCCCCCCCCCCATGGTATTGGTATATCAAATAAGAATTAAATTCCAGAGGTAATCATATATTGTAAATAGGTTCAATAAAAAAAGTTTTGGAGATGCCACCCTTCACTGACCTTATACTTCCCACATAAAAAAAGAACAAGTAAAAGCAAAAAAAAAAGCGTGTGTAAGTTTTGGAGTGAGTGATATGAGAATCAATAAATGTAGCCTAATATTAAATCCTGGGCTGGACAGGTGAAAGAACTGTGTAAACATTACAACATGAGCAACAGGAATGTTTATGAGGAATATATAATGACAGAAATAATTACAAAAACGGAAAATGAATTACACAGTTTATTGAAAATGAGGTTGCAAAAAAAAAAGAGAAATTAGGGGTACTACGACTTTTGAACAAGGAATTTGGATATGAAAACTACCTTAATAACGTTAAAAGTTTTACATGCAGATGGGAGTTAACAAGAATTCGGATTTTGGCAAACTGAAGTTCATGTCCTAATAGATTGTACCAAGGCCAGGATATGGGAATATACGTGAACAGCTCTTAGAATCCTATATTAGGGAAGAACTTAATGATGAGCGATGGTACATCAGAAGATACATTTGCACATGTAATGAATAATGCTGATTGGAAATTCTATTAGTTATTCACTGTTTCAGTGTGAAATACAGGAAGTATCTCCCCCAAAGACAGCTGTATTACCCGAGGCGAAGCCGAGGGTAATGCAGCTGTTTTGGGGGAGATACTTCCTGTATTTCACACTAAAACAGTGAATGACGATTTTATCCCATTTTTGATGATGTAATTTCATGCCCAAAAAATCTTCGCTGTTCGACCCGCTGCTGCTGCAGTTCACGTCACAGTCCGCCATCATGTTGTCGTCTGCAGCGCGTCAAGGCTTGTATCGCGTGACAGAGACTTCTGGTGGCTGATCGATGCACTAACCAGATAGGGAGATCGATACAGCGAGAATACCGCTGTATTCCCCGGTCAGTTTCAGGAATCGCACTGTCTTTCACCTTTGCAGTAATTAATGCACAAATAAGGGTAATACAAAGAGTGTACCATAGCTATTAACCAATCAGAAGCCAAGGATTCTATCAAAAATGGGATAACGTGTAAAGTACCGTTTGAAGGCCAGACAGGCACGACATAAATTTGACCAAACTTAGACTGTATAAACATTTAGTTGCTAGAACGTCATGTAATCTGAGTACCCAACTCGGATTTCCTTCCTTGCTTTTTTTTTTTTTTTTTTTTTTTTTTTTTTTTGTTCTGTTCTGTTCTTGTATGTAATCTCATGTACTATCATTGTGTTATAAATGTCTATATAAATTTGTAAATTGTAACGGCACCAAGAGTTCCATCTATGTATATTCTGCGGCATCTTTGTAGTCTTCTGATATCAATTATTATCATTTGTTGCAAATATAATTATGCCCCAATCATTATCTTGGTGACATAAGAACTTTTTGCCTCTCCATGTCCTTTTCCATGTCCCCCCAAATCCTGACATCATTGATATCCTCTGATACGTCGGGTACAAGTCGACTTCGAAAACGATGCAGACATGATCATAGTTGATGAAATTCGGGTACTTCGTCCCTGTCTGCATCCAGCTCTCGTAAATGCTCATGAGTCATGGTAGTCGCGGCTTATCGGTTGCGATGGATCGTTTTGTATTGTTTCCTGAATATCATTTAACATTTGCCCAGTATTTATCCATTTACGATCGTGTGGATGAATATGTTGTGATTCCTCCACTATGACGATTTCGTTTTCATTTTGATTGAAATACGTTTGTTTGTAAAGGTGCCCTGCAGTCTTTCCTCCAGCAACGCCTATGAATGACAGCTTGTCCCTCGTTGTTTTTATGATAACGATATCCGTGGTGGACAAGAATTTGCCCTCCTCTATTTCCAGTTACAATTCGAGTTCAAGGAAGAACCATAATTGATCCCGAATTTGGTTAAACTTTCTGTATCTGTAGTTTATCGATAGAGCCCTGTTAGGCACCCTACAGCAAAAAGGTGTGGCATATTCCCATAAAAGCCGTTTATTCCGACGTCATAGCAGTGTTGTGGCCTTCAAGTTAAAGTTGGTCGGGCCAGATTCAGAAATTTCAAAAATTCTAAGCAAATTTCTGTATATTAACATAGTTTGATGATACTAGACCTAAATGTTGGTCCGACCGGTCTGACCAATCGGACCCCAAGGCTACGGCCCTGCATAGTCACATATGTATGAGTGACGGGTAGGTGGGCCTATCGATTAAATCAACCCAGGGCCGTAGCCAGCCTCCTAAAATAGAGGAGGCAAAGGGTACTGGTGGGGGTGGGTTTGGGAGGGGGCATGCCCCCTCCCAAGATTGAAAACTTTTGAAAAATGGCACATGAAATGGTGTAATTTAGTGGGTTTTGAAGGGAAAAAAAGACTATACATATATAAATTCTCAATATTTTACTTACATGCGACTATTTTTGATCATTTTATATGAATTGAATTTGGTCCTACAACTGCCAGGGCAAAGATACAAGTAATCATTGAAAAAAGTATGCCTTCTGTGATGCTCTTATCTTCTATCACTATGAGTCTTAGTTACAATAGGGTCTTTTTGTTTTTGTTGTGTATTATAGCTTAAACTTAATAAGTCTTGTTGAGGCTAAATAAACTATTTCTATGTTAATCCTAACATCATCAGCCAAAATTCAGAGGAGGCAAGCGCCTCCTCTGCCTCAGCCTGGCTACGGCACTGCAACCAATAGGCATAAAGTCGCATATCTCCTTGACGTGTACTCAATAAGAGCCAGAGAGCAGGCCAGTAACAAGGATTATCCAGGGATGTTTGTATGGAAGATACTTGAATGGGGTGGGTGTGGGAGGGGGCATGAACCCCATTGAATTGCGACCCGCCCCCCCCCCCGAAAATTTTGAAAAATATTATGTAACAATCTCATTTCCGTCTTGACGTGTCGTGAATCTAAATCAAACCATGCAACCCGGATTGACATGATTTGGGCGTAGGCCTATGGGACAAAATAGGCCTAGATCTGTAAACAATTTTTGGCGAAGAGTAGGTCTAGGTAGGCCTAGGCCTTTTGACGTTGGCGTTGCTGGAGGAAAGACTGCAAGGCACCCTTGCAAACAAATGTATTGGGCCTAATGTAGGGTATATGGGCACTCTATTTTGGTTTTGAAGCTTATTAGGTCTATTTTACATAATGTATTTCACCCGAAATATGCTGAGGGGGCCACCCTTAGATATTCAGGGGTAGGCCTGGAGGTTTTTTTTTAAATAAACAATTTTTCGCTGAGTTCCTCTGAAATAAATAATGAGTTGCAAATTAATTGCTATTAAAGAATATGTGAATTTTGAAATTTTCATAATTTTGGCGACAGGTGAAATTAATCATTTATCGGCACAAAAAAGTGCCCCCCCCCCCCCGCCACTATCTAATGGTGGTTCCCTAAATGTCCGAACACAAAATTGTAACGTTTAGGCCTAACAATTAAAAGATAATAATATATAACTTATAAGGCAATGTCGATCATTTCTGGCCAAGTTAGGCCTATGTGTTTCTGTATTGTTACTGACATTTTTTGTTTATTGGCATCAAATCAGGGTAGGCCTGGTAGGACCTAAGTGACCTCAAAAATGACATTTTGGCTTAAAATTTACCTTTGATTTTGACATAACCTTTGACATTGACATGACCTTGACATTTGAGATGACCTTTACCTTGCTATGATCAAACTCCTATACACTCGGAACCACATCTATTACAGTATATAAGATATTGAAGATTTAAAACTTTAATTAGCCCTTATTTGCATAATTTTGAAAAGCATGACCTGTCATTATAAAAAGGCCAGACTTTGTCTATAGAAGTATAATTGTGCCAATTAAGTTTGGAGTTTCTAAATGTAATACTTAATTTTTCAAATGAAATGTCGGACAAATTTGCCTATAAAGAAAGAAAGAAAGAAAGAAAGAAAGAAAGAAAGAAAGAAAGAAAGAAAGAAAGAAAGAAAGAAAGAAAGAAAGAAAAACAATATGTCTGTGCATAGATCGACGATCTATGGTAGGAGTACTAGGACCAATGAACCGTCGCCGTCGGACTTCAGCCATGTCCCCGAGGGCGCTATACAAGTACAACTTGGCTTTGGATACGTCTGAACCTTCTCTTGAAATCTGAATGGTATATTTCATAGAACATGCTCTGTATGATGCATTACCCTCGTGCACCAAAGTGCGGAAACGAGATTTCTTGATAGGTAACCTTTTTCCGAGGTCAGAAAAGTGGGGCCAGGAAATCACACAAAATGACAGGCCGACTTTAAATTAATAACACCGACACCGTCGCGAAATTTGTACCGTTCTTGCCTTTATACACTTGCGCAGCAGACGACATCAATGCAAGCAATACTCTTGAATGTCAGCTTTATACATATGATGAAACAGATCATAATGCATCACCAGAACAAAATCTATTATGGTTTGAACTGGGCAAGGTCTGATCAAAATAGGGCAAATCTCATTTTTAGAGCAATTTTTTTTGGTCAGGTGACTGAGGCCACGATTCCTGTTGACGCATGCGCAAATGAAAACCCGCCATCATTGTTTTGTATTTGGCTTGTGGACGTTGATTTCGAGTTCAAAACATGAATCTCGAATTGTTGGGTATGTTTATCGCACGTAATATAGATTTTTTAGTTCATTTCTTGGTATTTTTTATGCTTATAGTTCCATGTATTAATACTTGACTCATTTTCTTGCAGAAAGCTTTGGACAAAATTACCCTGAGGTGAGTGCTCTTTTTATCGCCCAATGACAGTGTGAACCGCAGGCAAGCTGCAAAAAAGTCTTGTGTGCTGTGCGTGTTCCCTTGTGTACATAATAATATACAAGGCGTCCCACTCACCGTGTCAACATTCAACAGTACCTTCGAATTTGCTTCAACAAAGTTAACATATCCTCATGGCTGTGGTAAAACCATATGTGTTGGTGTTCCATATTACCTAATAATGTGTAGTGAGGGCCAGGCAGTGTTGAGCCCTCGCGCTCAACTCCGGACTTTTGGCCTAATGGCAAAACGCTGGCTCGGGGTGCGAGAGGTCCTGGGTTCGATACCCAGCTGGACCACGTCATTGGTGTTAGGGTGAACACGAACGCACGCCAACAGGCCGCGGTGGCTGAGGGTGGTTCGTCGTTGGACTCGGCCGGCTGGGAGTCGGAGGGACAACGGCTGGTGGGGTTGTGCTCGTCGTGGCTGGGAGCCAGGGAGGCCGCCTGTGGGGTCAGTTTGGTGCTATCACTGGGCATTCCTTGGTCCTTGGGAGAAAAGGGGAAGGAGTGTAGTAAGGGCTAGGCAGTGTTGAGCCCTCACGCTCAAGGTCCGGACTTTTGGCGTAATGGCAAAACGCTGGCTCGGGGTGCGAGAGGTCCCGGGTTCGATACCCGGCTGGACCACAACAAATGTATAAGACGAACAACATTTGAACCTTCTACCTCACACCACATTTACCCTGACTGATACATCAAATGAGCCATGAGACGTCGGGTGCGGTCTAATCTGGCAGTGCACGCCCAGCGGAATTGTCAGTACGACGGGTAAATGTGGTTCTGTCGGGTGACAATTTTGCCGTTTTACGTAGTTTCGGGACGTTAAAACCACACATCTTCCGTCTTGAACGATGACGAAACAGTGTTTGTGAGTTTTGTTCCATATTTAAATGCGTTTAGTGTGAGGTAGAAGGTTCAAATGTTGTTCGTCTTATAGATTAGGTAATAGGGAGCGGAGCGAGCTTCATAACAAGTGATTTTTTTTAAAAAGTAAGGTAATTCATCAATCCAAACCTGCGGTCCATGCAACTTGAAAAACACGGTCACATCCAAATTATCATCATTATCAACGTTCAGTAGCTCCCCAGCGCAATGTTTATTCATGTGGATCATTGATTCACATTCGGTTCTCTTATTCGCTGTATTTGGCATCTCTAGTTTTCCCAGATTTAACATCATTTGGGTGAACTTGTTCCTCCGAGGTCACAATTTTTTCCAATTATCGCCAATTTTTTTTCCTCCATGGAATTTGAAACTTCTGGTTAGCCTGCGCATGGGCCATAGCAGAAGTTTCAGAATGCGAATCACTGTGTGACGTAGCTATCTAGGTGGCTTTTTGCATGCAGGTGTTGTTGCGCGAGATTCCAACGATCACTCCTCGCACTCACTACGTCTCTGCAACTGCTTACGAAACTATTTCAATGGGGATATAGAGATCTTAGGCACAGTACTTAAATTTATGGAACAACAAGTAGTCAGGTGCAAATAAATATTTACAGGGCATTTCAATTGTCATCAAATGATTTGATATTCCCTTGTGAATAATTCCCTTTAATCAATCCTGACCCATTTATTCCTGGCTTTACACCTGTGTGTTCATACCCACTTTTGGTATCATACTTTACTGATCAAGGTCATACATTTTTTTTCTTTTCAATGTTCAATGACATTCTCCTGAAATGTAAGAAGTCCAGCTCTCAAATGTTCTGGGCTAACAATGCCTTCTATGTGAACATGAAGGTTGAAGGCCCATAAGTAGCCCTCATCCTTCGCAATGATAAGTGGATTGGAAACATGAGATATGGGCACAAATGTCTTCATCTTGAACTGACCATTTAAGAGCAGGGTTCGCACAGGTCCTTGAACTGCTTGAAAGTACTTGAATTTGCTACATTCATTTTCAAGGCCTTGAAAACCTTGAAAATCCAGAATTTTGGACAAACGTCCTTTAAAAGTCCTTGAATTTTATTTTTAAGCATCACCCAATGAGGCAAGTTGCCAAGGAATATGAATATTTTCCACAGAATGTAGCATTTATGAACTTGAGTCACATTAAGATGAACACATTCTGCTGTCATTTTCCTTTGAAGTGGCTGGCAAATTCCATTTGTCAAAATGTAACACTGCAAATTACAAGGTATCTTTTCGCTTTTAACCCATGTAGGTTTGACAGTTCTTACAGCCTACTTTCAGGGACAAATATACTATCAAACATACAGGTAACAAAGTACATCACCTTCCTAGAAAGGAAACTGGGGCATTCTTGTGAAAAATGTGCATGGGGATAGGTACATCTTCAGGTCTAATTTTACCCATATGTAGTTGTAGCAATTTTATAGACTAGATAGAGTCATTTTCAGGAATACAACCCATACTGGCTGTATGCCTACATAAGTCACAGTAAACTCATAAAATAACCCATATTGAATATATCTTTAAAAAGGACTTTTGGTAATATGATCCACATATAGGCTTCTTTGTATGTTTGTGGAAAGTCTACTGCCTATTTCAAAAATTGAGTCTGGTTCGTACATGGTGGGAATAATAAATAATAAATGTGGACTAAGATGCATTTGTCTTATTGGTAGAGGGTTGACAAGTGATGATTTAAACAATTTGTCAGTTGTGTTCTATTGCTGGATCTGGTCCTTGACAACTTTGATTTAAGTGCTAGAAAAAGTCCTTGAATTTACTTTGAACGAACCTGTATGAACCCTGTAAGAGTTAAATATAACTATAATTTTACTGATGTTATTACGTTTAAAAAGCAAGAAAGAAAGAAATATTTTAAAGATTAGTGCTTGAGCAAAAAGCACTGATTGGCAGTGAACAGGGTGTGATCTCATGATGAGACCAGCATGCTGGAGTTGTGTATTCAGCACATAACTCAGCTTATCATAATTGGTTACACCCCCCACCCCCGTCCTAGTTGACACCTCTGGATCACCCATCTGCTGGTGAGCAGTAGCTGTGTTTTGGCCACTAAAAACGTGTGTGGATCTGTGTTGTGACATACTGATGTAATAGCTACTGTAACTGTGATAAAATGACAGTACGTGATTGCTGCATCAATAGCTCAATAAAAAGAGCATCAATTTTGTTAACTTTCAGCTTATGATTAATATCTAATGATTTTTCCTCATAATGATTGTGGTATGCTTAACATGGGTAGGGAGTACAGGTACAAAGGGGTTCAGCATTTTATTCTGTCACAAAAACTGTCCCCAATATCGGGATTCATTGGAACACATCTATATCATGCAGCTAATCCTTTAACATGTTTGTGGACCTACCCCATTATGCAGAAAGCCAGGACAAGATCAACAATGTGCATTATTAATGTTATGCCTTGCATGATTACCGGTATATATGTGTGTGTGCTTGTGTGTAAATGTCAAATGTACGAATCGTTTTTTATATGTACAGTCGTCCCTGTCTTGAGAGGCTGCCCCTAGGGCAGGTCAAAATGTGGTCTCTCAAAACAGGTTGCCTTTCATTAGAGGTAAAATAACATGGAAACGATAGCACAATGTTCCGATAGAGTGGTCTTAAAAAGATATTTGGTCTCTCATTGGAGGGGTCTCTCAAGACAGGTACCACTGTATTGGCACACAAGTACATAACGACCAATATTTCTGCCCACATAGATATTATATAAATAACATTAACTTTTATTTTCCTCCCCTTTTACTAACCAGGTCTTGCATTTGTTCACTTAGTTTACATACGCAACAAACAGATGCTCACTGGGGCTGCCTTTGAGCTTCTATGTGGGTGGTGCTTGGCAACAAGGCAGATCATTGACCAGCCTGTCAGCTTTGGCAGTGTTCTGCGGCAGAGGGCAGCAATCCCTGTCAAATGGTGTTCCTAGTGTTTTGTTATAGTTTGCAGAAAGGATTAGTGATTGATTTCTTTTAAACCTTTGCCCTTGAATTAGGACATAGTCAAATCAATTATATATGGAACATTGGTCACCAGTACAACTTGTTGACACCTCTGAGCCAGTTGAGCTGCAAACAGGGTTCATACAAGCCTTGAAAAGTTTTGGGAAGCTTGGAATTTCATGTCCTGGCTTTCAAGGCCTTGAAAAGTCTTGAATTTCGCACTTGTCTCTTGAAAAGTTTGGAAAATCATATTTTGTACAGCTTTGGGTATTTTAATTCATTTGGGACAGAAATGTGGAAGTTTAGTTAAATGATACCTATTATTTTTGTTACGTGTTGGCCCTGATGTTACTCAAAGTTTGTTTGGAATTTTGGACAAATCGGTCTGGAAAAGTCTTGGAAAAAGTGTTGAAACTTGTGGCCAGACAGGTGTATGAACCATGTGCAAAGTGTTGACCTAAACCACTGAGGCTTTGCTGAGAATATCTTCAAAACATGAAAAAGTAAGGGTATTGTAAAGTTAAGTCCCTTACCACATATTCAGTATAATCAGGATATGATGTGAAGGATTTAAAAGTGCCAATTCTTGCCTTAGAGTCACAGAGTTCTAGGCCCACAAGGGAAACCTTGTAATCATGTATATGAACTGTGAAGTGGTTTAGTTTTGCTGTATTCTTATTTTCACTTGTTTCGCTGTTGACACAAAACAATAAAAATAAAAACACAGAGAAATTTATAGTATTTTGATATTATTGAATGGGAATTACATGTACATCCAAAAGAGTGTAATCAAAATTACAGTCAAATGTCAAAAACCGTGAAAATTTAAATGCAAAAATATAGCAATGGACAATACAACGTATGAGGAGGTCATAAAGTAGTGCCACTACATGGTAATGTTGATTGTTGTAGGATTTTGATGGTGCTCTGGACTGCATCAGCATAGCAGTGACATGTGCTTTCAATAGACGTGGTACACTCCTGGCAGTTGGTTGTAATGATGGAAGGATTTTTGTTTGGGATTTTTTGACTCGAGGAATTGCCAAGATAATTCAAGCGCATGTTCATCCTGTGTGTTCACTCAGGTAAGTCGCAAGGCTCAATTTATGTGAGTGCTCATGACATTTTGCTGGTTGCCTCTCAGTTAGCGAAAGCTAACTCTTTCAGTACCACTCACAGGAAAAGTCACACTTAGCATGTTCAGGCCACCAAAATTTGAAGTTTAATTTTTCAGACTTGGAGATGAGGGGTGTGCGTGAGAAACCTGGCCAGTACATTTGCTCAGCTCAAAGCCCAGGACTATAAACTTTGCTTCCATCCTTGTTAGTTGTTCAAATAAAATCCAAGGACTACATAATGGGTTTTATGCTGATGTCTTTTTACCCTTTCGACAGCAGAATAGGTTTTAGACGTCCATGTTTTCCAGTACAAAAAGCTCAGAGTAGTTCCAGTGTAATGTGAAATACACAGGAAACTAAGCATTTTCAAGGGGGAGGTGGGTGGGAGAGGAGCTATTTGTAAATTTGTGATAATGATCAGGGGTCACATTAAGCTTGCGTCCTGGGTCACAGACGCAAAAAATAAATAAATGACGCCTGGAAATTAATAAAACATTGCTGTTTTGCGTCTCTGTGGAAGCATACACAAAAACGCGATGCATTTTGAATGATACTACTGCAAAAATTACCCCAAGCGGTCACAGTGTTTTGCATCGACCATTATCAATCTCATGATTATTTATTACAGTGATGGAATCCTCTGATGTTCGTCTTTCTATGTAAGAAGCTCTCTTATTTGCTAAGAAAAAATATTCCTGGGGTATCCCTCCAAAAATTTCCCAGAATGGGAATGGATGTTCGTCATTTCACATCATTATAATTGTGCTGAGAGCACTTCCAGGCTCCTCGTTGGGTGGATTTGATCACGTGCCGCTCACTGTCCAATCAAATTCGTTGTTCTCCATGTGCTTGTCTCATGTCCGCAATCTTGGGCAGGTACAAGTCCTAGTACGCAAAGATTATTGGACTAAGATGTTAAATTATCACATCATATTTTCACTAAGGAGACTTCCATCGAACAAATCTGGACCTAGATAAAGGCAGCAGTGAAAATTCATTACGGACGGCAAGGAAAATACGCAGATTAGTCATCGCAAGGTTACAAGTGGACAAAGCGAAAATTTGCATTAGCCGGCCTAACACAATGTTGTTCATCACTGTCTCCGATGGGTCACGTGGTTATTGGTGTTTTCTAAACAAAATTTGGTTGTTTTGATTTTATTGAAATGTTTGAATGGAACAAATCTATATGGCAGAACAAGATAGGAATGAAATTTATGGTCGAAGGCCGGAAAAAAATATATAGTGGAAAACCATGCCTGGGTGCATGCCCGTGACAGGCTGTGTACACTCGCTTGTGAGTGTGTTGCACGGCTTGTAAGCCTACAGTGTCGCTTGGTGAAAAAAGTGACCGGACTTAAGATCAAACTCTTAACACCACCTATGGCATCAAATTTTTCAGGTATATTGAAACAGAAACTGCACAGAAATATAAATTATATAATTTCTGACCCATTTAATCACGTGGAATCAATCGCAAAAATAACAGAGCCCAGGGACCATGCATGTTCAATCACGCATGCCGCTTGTTGTGCAAGCGAGTTAAAAAACTGTCCGGTGGCACATGGTGTACATGTGCAACACCAGATACTGGCACAGTGGCAGCGTGCTAGGGGTTAAGCCCCCTTCACAACCATTTTTGGTAGACCAGGGATGTGTTATAGACTTAGTCTTAATAGCAGGTTCCTGGGTAGATTGAATCCATCCTTGGTACAGTCAACAACTTTTAGACCCTTTTACATCAAGTTTGCACATTGGTATCTTTTTATTCAATCTTAAATTTTATAATATTCAATAATGAGTTACCTACGTGAGCATACAGACTCTATGTTATGTTGGTTTCTAGGCTTAAGTTACCTGCATGTTTTATTTATTTATCATTTTGATGTATGTTGATTATACCAAATAAAATCAATTAATCAAATTACATCAAATGAAGTCCAATTTGCACAATTTCAGACTGGACCCATTGATTCAGTTCATGGACCCACTATTTTTCCTGACAAAGAAGAAAGATGGGTCCAGCGGACCCATACTGAAAAATCCTTAATGTGACCCCTGATGATTCCGAATTGAAAGTCATGATAGAAGAAGCTACTGTGCATTGCTATATTTTTTGTATGCAGAGATGCCATTTTTCAGGATTTTACCTGACTTCAGGTAATTTGCCATTTCTTAAACTAAAAAATCACTTCAATTTTGTCAGAACAGCTCGAATTTTATGAAAAAGAGAAGGGCGTGCATAGGTTCCAGGTAATGTTGATCACATGTCAGGTAAAATCTGTGTAAGTAAGTGGCAAATTTCACAGTTTTTGTGTTTTAGCTTCGTTTGATTGCTAGTAAAGAATAAAATTCCAACAGTCAACTGCAAAATTGATTGGCATCATTTATCTGGTGGCAAGTGGTAACTTTAAGGTCAGCCTGGGTGTCTGCCAGTTTATTATGTTATCATTCTCAAGCCTTTTGTAAATACATGTTCTTCCTTGTGTTTCAGTTGGAACAGAAATGGTCACAAGTTGCTGAGCGCCTCAACAGACAATGTAGTGTCTGTATGGGATGTCCTGTCGGGCGAATGTGACACAACTTACAGGTTTCCATCACCAATCCTGAAACTGCAGTTCCACCCCAGAAACAGGTCAGGACTCTCTCTCTCTCTCTTTCCTCTCCCCCCCCCCCCCCCCCCCCCCCGCTGTTCTTGCATACAACAGGTACGACTATAGTATATTTACCACATTAGACCTACATGTACTTGAAAACTCTCTTTGAAACAATCATAGATAGAACTGTCAATCCAACTTTAATTCATATGTTTTGGCTAAAGGTACATCGATGAAATCAAAATCACAGATGTAGAGTATTAAGGTACAGTGATTAGACGCATGTGGAAGATTAAAATACATGAGCATATTGAAATTAAAATAGATGAAAAGGCAAATCAATTTCAATTTAAGAATTGTGTCCAGGGTTCACTTCATTGAACACAACCTTCAATGTTTTAAACTTTGCATATGTTCAAAGCACACCATGCACACAGACAAGCTCTCCAGCAAATGTTTTTTGTTTTTGTTTTTGTTTTTTTTTGTTTTTGTTTTTTTTTTTTTTTTTGTTTTTGTTTGTTTGTTTTTTTTTTTTTTCTAAGAATACATTTTCAAAGAACAGCATAGTTATTTAGGACTTTTTGTAAAAATGTATGTTAAATTGAATGATTTATTATGTCTCCCGGTGGAAGCCGGGTGACATATTGGATTAGTGCCCGTTTCTTCCGCTTCTTCTTCTTCTTCTTCTTCTTGTTGTTGTTGTTGTTCAGGTTCTTCAACACTTGGTTTCCGTGCGATAAGTCTTGAAGGACTTGACAGAATTTGATGAAACTTGGTAGGATTATGTATCTAGGCAAGACCTAGGTTGGGATTGTATTTGGGTGACCTTGACCTAATTCTCAAGGTCACAGGGTCACTTATGTGAAATTGGTTTCCGTGCGATAAGTCTTGAAGAACTTGATGGAATTTCATGAAACTTGGTGGGATTATGTATCTAGGCAAGACCTAGGTTGGGATTGTATTTGGATGACCTTGAGCGAATTCTCAAGGTCACAGGGTCACTTATGTGAAATTGGTTTCCGTGCGATAAGTCTTGAAGAACTTGATGGAATTTGATGAAACTTGGTGGGATTATGTATCTAGGCAAGACCTAGGTTGGGATTGTATTTGGGTGACCTTGACTTAATTTTCAAGGTCACAGGGTCACTTATATGAAATTGGTTTCCGTTCGATAAGTCATGAAGAACTTGATGGAATTTGATGAAACTTGGTAGGATTATGTATCTTGGTAAGACCTAGATTGGGATTGTATTTGGATGACCTTGAGCAAATTCTCAAGGTCACAGGGTCACTTATGTGAAATTGGTTTCCGTGCGATAAGTCTTGAAGAACTTGATGGAATTTGATGAAACTTGGTGGGATTATGTATCTAGGCAAGACCTAGGTTGGGATAGTATTTGGGTGACCTTGACCTAATTCTCGAGGTCACAGGATCACTTATATGAAATTGGTTTCTGTGCGATAAGTCTTGAAGAACTTGATGGAATTTGATGAAACTTAGTAGGATTATGTATCTTGGCAAGACCTAGGTTGGGATTGTATTTGGATGACCTTGAGCAAATTCTCAAGGTCACAGGGTCACTTATGTGAAATTGGTTTCCGCGCGATAAGTCTTGAAGAGCTTGATGGAATTTGATGAAACTTGGTAGGATTATGTATCTTGGCAAGACCTAGGTTTGGATTGTATTTGAGTGACCATGACTTAATTTTCAAGGTCACAGGGTCACTTATATGAAATTGGTTTCCATGCGATAAGTCATGAAGAACTTGATGGAATTTGATGAAACTTGGTAGGATTATGTATCTTGGCAAGACCTAGATTGGGATTGTATTTGGATGACCTTGAGCAAATTCTCAAGGTCACAGGGTCACTTATGTGAAATTGGTTTCCGTGCGATAAGTCTTGAAGAACCTGATGGAATTTCATGAAACTTGGTGGGATTATGTATCTAGGCAAGACCTAGGTTGGGATTGTATATGGGTGACCTTGACCTAGTTTTCAAGGTCACAGGATCACTTATATGAAATTGGTTTCTCTGCGATAAGTCATGAAGAACTTGATGGAATTTGATGAAACTTGGTAGGATTATGTATCTTGGCAAGACCTAGGTTGGGATTGTATTTGGATGACCTTGAGCGAATTCTCAAGGTCACAGGGTCACTCATGTGAAATTGGTTTCCGTGCGATGTCTTGAAGAACTTGATGGAATTTGATGAAACTTGGTAGGATTATGTATCTTGGCAAGACCTAGGTTTGGATTGTACTTGGATGACCATGAGCGAATTCTCAAGGTCACAGGGTCACTCATGTTAAATTGGTTTCCGTGCGATGTCTTGAAGAACTTGATGGAATTTGATGAAACTTGGTAGGCTTATGTATCTTGGCAAGACCTAGGTTTGGATTGTACTTGGATGACCTTGACCTAATTCTCAAGGTCACAGGGTCACTTATGTGAAATTGGTTTCCGTATGATAAGTCATGAAGAACAGGATGGAATTTGATGAAACTTGGTAGGATTATGTATCTTGGCAAGACCTAGGTTGGGATTGTATTTGGATGACCTTGAGCGAATTCTCAAGGTCACAGGGTCACTTATGTGAAATTGGTTTCCATTTGATATGTCATGAAGAACTTGATGGAATTTGATGAAACTTGGTAGGATTATGTATCAAGGTAAGAGCAAGGTTGGGATTGTATTTGGGTGACCTTGACCTAATTTTCAAGGTCACAGGGTCTTTTATGTGAAATTGGTTTCTGTGCAATAAGTCTTGAAGAACTTGATGAAAATTGCTAGAGTAATGTATCTGGGCGAGAGCTAAAATAGGATTGTAATTTTCAGGGAAACTTGGGTCATTTGTAATTTGTTATCACCTGTAGCTTATTCAGAGACGTAAGTGTTCCACCGGGAGACATTTGATTTTCTGTTGGAAAATCAGTCTGTTCTAGTTTTGCATGTTTTGCAGCAAAACAGTACAGATAGCTGATGAAACATACACTGAAAGACTTCAGACAATGTCCGACTGATTTTGGCTACTTTTGTTAGCGTTAAGATTTGGGGCCATGTTGCTAGATATATATGTTGTGTGTCATATTTCCAAATTTGGTAGTTCTAGTCCCAATACAATCTGAAGAAATTAACAAAATGCTTACAATGTTAACATGGTAGTCAATGGGCCATGTTAACCTTTGGATCTTGATTCCTGACATCAGGTATCCACTCTAAAATGTCCATTTGACATGGATATTTCTCTGAAACAAATTCTCTGATGTTAATTAAATAAAAACTGAATTACTCTTAAATTTCTATGAACCAAAATGATCCAGGATTTTTTACAATATGATCTGCTCTTGATTTGAATATTATGTGTCAAAAATGAAGACTTCCTCAAATTTGATCAATTTCACGAAACAACTGTTGTCCAATTTTTTGCATCACCATTGTGAACAAACAGATACAGTTATGAAAAGTCCCTGATACTTTTGTGCAGATACATGTGTTGAGATTTTATTAGCACAAATTGGACCATTTTATCTTCCAATATTTTGTGAAAAATATCCAGAATACAAAGAACACTTTTCACCAAAATGCTTGTGTTTATACAACAACTTTGAATTTTAAGTTCCATCTTGATTATGCCCCCCCCCCCCCCCTTCAAAGAAGGCAGCTGAGCATATATCTTTGCTCATGTCATTCGGTCTGTACAGAGACTTTGGTTTGCGCAAAGGTCAAAAGGTCACTTAAGTGAACTTGGTTTTCTGCATTGTAACTCATGGAAGATGGATGACCTTGACCAAAGTTCCTAAGTCAGTCAGTTGGTCGGTAGAGAGGCTGTGGTTTCCGCACCATAACTCAAGAAGTTTTTGAGATAGGACTGATTGTGCCCAGATATATACTCCCAATATAAGGGCTAGGTAAAGTTTGAAGGTGGTTGACCTTGACCCTATTTCCAAGGTCACAGAGGTACTGTATTAAGTTTCAGTTTCCGCAGGATAACTAGAAAAGTTTTTATGATACAACCTGTATATTAGAATTAAAGTCCTTATCCAGAGCTAGGTCAAGTTCGAAGATGGGTGACCTTTATCTCAATTCAAAGGTCAGAAGGGCACTTTAGTGAACTTGGTTTCTGCATTGAATTTAAGATATGTTTTCATGGTAATAGTCCTGAGTTAGGGCTTGGTTACCTGAAAAAATGGATGACCAAGACCAAATTCCCAAGGTCACCACTTAGATTCCTATTAGTGATCTTGGTTTCTCAATAAAGATTTTTTTAGCTAGGGATTTCATTTTGCACACAAATGTAGCCTTCTGTAAGAGCTAGGTCAAGACCTTGAGTCAATTCCCAAGGTCACAGCCACGCTACTGTATTGGTCTCTGCCTAATAACTGCAGAATTTTTTGAGCCAGAGCTTTTATTTTGTATACGTTTATAGTCTTCTATCAGGGCTAGATCAGCTTCAAAGGAGAGTGACCTTGACCTAATTTCCAAGGTCAAAAGGCCTCTTTAGTGAATTTGGTGTCTGCATCCACTTCCTAAGGTCATAAGTGCCCCGTTCAGTACTATCAACAGGGAAATGAGGGCAAACATAGTGGGGAGGGGGGCATCTCTGCTTTACAAACAAGTAATGTATTCAATTGCTTGGCATATACACTTACCTAATCAAATGCCTAAATACATAAGGTGGAAGATCTGTAGCCAGCACCTTTGGATAACCTCTAATCACTTTTCAATATTTTTGGATAGTTTTATACTTAAACCACATACTCCCAAAAACTCGGATGTGTGAACATAAAATTTATGAGAAAATTGAGCTTTAATCTTTTGTTTACACTGAAGAGTATCAGCATTGCTGACCACATGTGGTTTGTTTGCATGCCAATGATAATGAACCATGCCATTCTTTGCACGGTCATTCGTACACGAAACCTGAAACCAATGAGCCATTGACAAGGGTCACTCATAAGGAACAGGAAACCATTAGCCATGGAGAGAAGAAGCCAGTTCAGACTAATGGCAACCATTATTCTGGCTACTTTGAAATTTTCTACGGATGTAAAAATAAATTTTTGAATGACAATGTCCCAGAGGTAAAGCTACAAGTTTATTTCACACAATAATAAAAACACAGGACAGAAGAATTGAGTATGTATCTTATTACGGCCATAAATGCATAAGAATTGGCAACATTTTCTTTCAAAGCCATTTCCTCAGAACTTTCTTTTTTCTTTTTGCTCATCTTACGCAATTTGTATCTCGTCTGACAAACAAACAAATTGCCTCATCACATAAAAATCAATGGACATCAAAAGAAAAATATCATGTCCAGGAGTAGTTCCAAAGAATTTCTTCCTGACAACCCCTCTGTGACTGTGGAGCAATTTCTAGAAAGAAAATGAGCAAACTGTAAGGACCCGCCTAACTTTTGTAACTTTTTATGTATGCTATTTCAGGACTCAGCATTGGATTGAATCCTGGATATATATATATATATATATATATATATATATATATATATATATATATATATATATATATATATATATATATATATATAAATGCACACTCACAGGAAGCCCAATCTCTGTACTGTTTTAACTTTTGGTTTCCCAAAGTACATGTAGTTGTTTGTCACATGACCTGTTGAATGTACATGTACGAATCATTTTTTTTTTTTTATTTAACCAGTGGTATTTTCCTAGTGTGTCCAATGAAACATGCAGCTGTTGTGATGAGGATTGATGGGGCCCACTCTGTTGTACCATTGGATGAGGAGGTAAGAGAAATACATGGACAAGGTTCAAAACAGTGGCCCCTGTCTTGAGAGATAACCTGTTTTAAGGACAGGTAAGACACCAAAAATAAAATTCCACTTTAGTCAATCCTAGCTCAAAATGTATTTTGTGTTAGGATAACATATCATATATGTGTGTAATCATCACACTCCAAAAATTTATACTTTCCATATTTGGGTGTCTGTGATGTTAATTGTTGAATAAATAATTGAAAGTTGACCACAAAGTATCCACCCCATAAATGTCGATGTAAGTCACTAATTATTTGTGATAAAATCATAATTATACTTGCATCTTAATGCTGACATATTGGCAGCAAAAAACAAACCTGCGATTTTTTATGTTTGGTTTTGTTTTTCTGTTATCCATCCTCAAAGTTTGATGTTTCAATTTTCCCTTTGATTTTGAGGATGTTCATTTTCTTCATTTCATAGAAAAAGAACAACGCAAAATTTAGAAAATCGCTGAATTGTTTTTGCAGTTTAGACATTAGAGAACCAAAAGCCGTTACGTGGATTAAATTTTGCCCAGCCGTTTTCTTGGAATAACTATGCTTAGGTGGGGTTCTCGTCCTATTATCCTTTCTGAGAAAGCAAGCTTCAAAGGCCTTTGATAATCATTTGTCCCTGAAACAATACCATTTGCTTATGTTGAGCTGATATTTGTACAAAACGTAATATACATCGTCCCTTAACATTTGGGGAGGTTGTCAATCATTTCTTGGCTAATCACATGAATAAAACAGCCTTTGAAGTACGGAAAACTTTATTCAGAGATCTGTCAAACGGCGACAGCAACAGTCTGGTTTCAAAGTGTGACGTCATGGAGGCGGCCCTTCGAGTCCTGTGACCTCAAGCCTGGCAACAAAAATTGTGTTGCCTTGCTTTGGTGGGGCGGCCTACGGCCGCTCGTGGTCAGTGCACAGATGGCGGGTTTGGTCTTCTCCCCCCCCTACCTCTTCATCCTTTTTTAGGAATAGTATGTTATTGTATTACTCCTATCTGTATACTTTATGCAGTTAGCTTGTTAGTCCCCCGCCCACTTGGTGGGGGACTATAGGTTTGCACCTCGTCCGTCCGTCCGTCCGAAGCTTCTCTGGGCCATATTTCCAACACCATAACACCCACAGCTACCAAATTTAATGTGTTTGTACTTCCTAGGATAGAGGTGTATGGTGTGCCAAAAGTAGGTCATTAGGTCAAATATCTGGGTCACAGAATACATATGTATGAAAAATCTTGTCCGGGCCATAACTTTTTTGTCCTTTTACTTAGAGTCATGAAATGTTACACAAATGTGAAGCTTAGTCTAAGAAAAGTGTCATAACGCAAAACTAGGTCACTAGGTCAAATATTTGGGTCACCGATCGATATGTAACTATACAGAAACAAATTTTGTCGGGCACATATCTTCCCTATATTAATGCTACCTCTTCAATTTTTTTATGGTGGGTAGACCTTAGGTAGTAGCTGTGCATAGGCATTGTTTTGTGTGGCTAATTACTTGCATTCATTAATTATTTAACAAAGTTTGTTAAGCAAGACAAATTTTTTTCCCTGCCTGTCTTTGATGTGCAGGACCACTGGGGTAATCCATCGCGGCACGGCCTTTGAAGGGGCATCGTCTGACGAACATTTCTTGAACATTCAAAGTCTCCGTTCATTAGAACAGAAGACAAACAAGATAATTATAAAGTAAACCAATATGGCTATGATATGTTAGCATGTTTGCATCTTTTCCCTGCCCACAAACATACTTTTGGCATGCCTTATTTCGCATTGCTGCCCTGATACCACAGGGCTCGGCAATTTTTTAAAAAATCACTTGTCCGCAGGGCAAGTAGATTTCAAATTCCACTTGCCCGCATGCAAACCATTGTCCTCATAAAGCCTCTATAAACATCGTTTTTTTTTCTAACAAGGCTAAGGCCTTGAAAAACCATTTACCCTAAAATGTAGGTGTATCTGCCGCTTATTGTCGCTTGCAAATTCGCAATAAATGTCAAATTTCACAACGATTCCAGGTGCAACTGTTCCACAGTGAACCTGGCAAAATATTGAAAAGTAACCTATTTGCTTGGGGTGACTAACGATGAAAAATACATTGTAATTTCTGGGGCTATAGGAGCCGGTATCGCGGGTAAATTAAATAGCGATTAAATAGTTGCATTGGTTTCAGGATCCTTTCTCGCTGCCTCTGTTGCCGTGATGGGATGCATTTCGTTTGCGTATACAGTATTAGCAAGCTCCTCGCAATAAACGGTGTTCTTTAAAATCAAATTCAAACAGAAATTTTAATGTTTCAAATCAGAAATTGAGCGTGCGCACCGTCAACATCTTTCCTGCAACTGTACACAAACAGCTGCTTTGGCTATGTGGTCTAACGCACAACACATCAACCGATTGGTTAATTGAGTTACATGCAAAAATTAGCCAATCACTGCTTGTGTTACAGTGTTTTCATCATGGCTTCCGCCCAGTGAACATGTGTGAATCTGCTATAATTTACGGAGGGAACACTCAAACAGGAAGCTTTGTTTACATTGCAGCATGCAAAAATAAAGATTCCAGCGTTTATTGCAACAATTATTTGGAGTCACAGGCAATACGGAAAGGTAGGGGATATAGGGAATTGCCAAATGTGTCCCAAATCAGTCTGTGAGACTGGGTCATTTCATTGCGGATCCACTCATCGCTGTCACTTGCGTGTGTGTGACTGGCAGTTGTGTGCTGTTTTTGCCCGGGAAGTCATGTCACAGCACCTATTTCTTCCAACACTGTTAGAACCCACCGGTAAACATCATTTGATGTTAAAACTCTGGATTTTTTTTTGTGATTAGACCCCACATAGTTTTTCAGCATGCACGCAGCGCTCCGACTTCAAACACTGTTATCAGAACAGATTATTGTCACCTTCTGCCGCCCCCTTGCCAGCCTTGCAAACAACTGCAACTTGTAACTGTGTCATGAAAATTTGAGGAATAGAGTTCCCAGCGGAAAAAAAGTTGGTTGCCCGACCGGGCAAGTACCTATTAATTTTAACTTGCCCAAGATTAAATCTGACTTGTCCTGGGCAGTCGGACACGTGAATTGTCAAGCCCCACACCACTCTCCTTTTGCCATGGGCCGTTGCTACCTGCAGCCACGTGACAGGCTGTTACATATGATTGATGGGTGGCATTGTTCCGTTTGGCGGCTGAAAACCAAAAGAAATGACACATGGACGCTTGGATGTCCACATGCCTGTGTGGTTTTTGGTGTTTTTCTCATATTTCTACTTTAGTTAATAGCTTGAAATTTTGACAGTAATAGAAAGGATATTCATCCTGTAAAAACCATTAAAATCTCAAAATTGGCCATACAAAGGTTTTTGGTGTCGTACCTGTCCTTAAAAGGCCACGATTTCAGGGTACAGTGCCCCCCTCTCCCTTATAAGGCCACCCCAAGTGTAGCCCAAAAGTGGCATTATAAGAGGGTGTCCTCTCTTGAGGGGGACAATATAATATAAATGCCACACTTTCCGCATCTAAATAGTGGCCTGATAAGAGGGGTGGCCTCTGGTGAGAGGCGCTTTATAAGAGGGGGACCACTGTACTTTGCTTTGTATTCTTGAACTCCTATGAAAGATGATCTAATGAGAGGAAAAAATTATGGGAGTTCAATTTGTAGTTATATATGTGAAAACTCTGATATTCGTTGGCCAGTAATTTTGATGGCAAGTTGTTTTCTAAAGGTCTGGAGATTAGATACTTTCAATAAACACTAGCCCTGTAGGAGGTTGTTTTTTTTTTTTTTTCTTTAAGTCAGGCATGTGAAATTTAAGACATTTAACAAATTCCTGCTGCTCTAAATGTACTTATATTCACATGTATAAATTTTCAGGGTTTTTGCATTTCAAGCATATCACTGAATTTTTAATTTCACTATTTTGAACACAATTACTATCAAATCAATGTTAAAATACTGTTTCACTGTAGTCTTATTTCCACAGTTATGTGCCATCAGTGAAATGAAGGAAAATGCAAATAAAGTGAAAGGTATTTTATATGGTATTTGAATGTGTGATTTTAACTAAATTGATCATATACTTCATGTTAGTTCAGCTATTTTGAACCTTTCTTTTCTCTTGATTTGGAGGTCATTTTAGATGGATGTGGGGAATTTTGTGCTATTTTTCTAACTGGCCACTCACATGCCTGTTCTGTAATCTTCGCATTCAAGGAAAGGTAGCAAAGTAAGTTCAAAATAACTATTTCCATTTCTATACATTGACTGGTAATTGAATGCATATATACAGTTTTGTACCAAGTGTACTTGGTAATTAGTTTGCCAACTGTCTTTTTCTGAACTTTCAGTCTGATTTAAATATAGTTGCCTCATTCGACAGAAGAGGGGACAATGTGTATACTGGAAATGCCAAAGGCAAGGTAGGTTGAACTTCTTTCACAAGTCAAACTAATTTCCGGCAAATATCTCATGATAAAGCAGGCTTTTTGGGTCATCTGTTGCGTCAAAATACAAGTTTACAAGTGATGTTACCAATGCTGTCCTGCTGGGGGAGCTATAGCTATGTTTGGTCTGTTAAAAAAGAAAATATTTTGTTTGCCAATTCAGGACAAGACTGTCAACACATTTAAGATATAACTTTTGCAAATGTACAAAAAAAAAAAAAAAAACATTTGGCAGTTAGTTTTGTTTGCACTGTATAAGTTAAACATGAGAAGTATGATACATGTTAATTGAAAATACAGGCAAGGAGTACATACCAAACAGTATGTATTTTAAGCTTGTAGGTGTGTTGCAACGTTGGGATGGTGGCTGTTTTATAGCTTTTTAGCTCTGCTGACCAAAGGTTGCAGACCTTATGCGACTGCTCATGTCTGTCTGTCTGTCCATTTGGTATTGGAAGATAAATGGTGATGCTTTGGTAACTATGGAATTTCTTTGCTGTCATCGTTGGGTTTGAAATTATGAATATGGGTCATGTTTTTCAACAGAAGTGTAACATACTAGAGATGTTCGTCTGTTGAACTTCAATTGTATAGTGAGGGTCTTGTAGAAGTCTTCTCCTTGTATTGGATATTCTATAACAGCGATTCAATCACTTAACTTACTAATTACATAATATTCCAGATTTATAAATATCACAAAAATGATATAGGCCTACTTGCTTCTGCTGTAAACTCAGCTGATGAACCAGTCAGGAGAACCAAACAGTGATAGGCCTACCAATTGTCTTTTTATTTTTGTCAGAAGTGATAAAATTTGGATTTTGAGTGGTTAGGCCCATACACTTTGGGAAGACTATAGTCTGTATTCAATGAACAATATTTCAAAGGTCGATAGGACCGGTTTAAAACCACCAGTTGTCTTTTATGGGTGACTGCCTGTCTCAAGTCAGAAGTGACATTTGTTTCTTCACATTGGTATTGGAAGATGAATGGTGATGCTTTAGTAACTCTGGAATCTCTTTGCTGTTATTGTTGGGTTTGAAATTTATGATTGTGGGCCATGTTTTTCTACATAAGTGTAACATACTAGAAACATCCATGTAGAGGTGACTATTTTCAATTACCTTATACACTCACTTCACAATCATTGTTAGTACATAAGTGTAACATACTAGAGTCGTCCGTAAACTTTTACTCATTAGCACGATACTGTCCACAATTTTCCAGTTAGCCCAATGTAACTTTCAGGACTTTATAGGGTGTATGGAAATCTAAAGCCCTTTTGATATTGGTGGCTCCACCTACATTATTATGTAATATGGGGTTCAAAATGTGAAAATCTTGTGAACAGTCTGGCATCTTTTATTTGTTGTGGATCTTCACAAAATTTGGTGGGATTGTGGGAAGGTCACAGTCTAAGTTGGTAATGAAACTGGTGGCGCCACCTATAATTTGATAGAAATTTTGAGCCAAAATGTGTTTTAAGATACAAAATTTCGTATCTTGAAAAGTAATTGGATTAGACTTGCCAAATTTACAGCATATATAGACAATGTCCAAAGCTAGAATTGTATGTAATGTCAGTGACCTTAGCTTATTTTTGTGAGGTCACCATGCCCGTAAAGCTGAAAGAGGTAATTTTGTAATGGCAGGGTGTAGCTTGGACTTCAATGGCAATGTACGCACAGCACCAGGCAGGCCTATGGGCCTCTTGTATTACATAATCTGGGTTTCCTTGATCGTCTGTCTCAAGGCCACCGAGGACATAAAGTTAAGGACTCACTCATTGTTGTCTTGGCACATGCAACGATATTCATCACAGGAGTTGCACAAATAAGCTATGATTACATGAGGAGCGAAGTGCCAAAACAGCCAAATGCTTCTAAAACTCAAAATGGCTACTGAAAGTAGTAAATGACTACTAAAATTTTCCCAAAACTCTTTGTTTTGATGCAAAAGTTTAACAAATTCGAAGTTTGCATAGGCCTCTCTGGGAAAAAGGGAAATTTTGGCTACGAATTTCAAAATTGTAGCACTAACGTAGTAAATGTACACAGGCCCAGAATCTCTCCCCATGCTGTCAAGAAGTTGCACAAGTGTCCAGGGTCAATTTCGATATGCAATCCCCCCCATGTCACTAACAAGCATGCCCTATTGCAGGGGGCAATTTTGACTACATATAACCGCCTGCGTCAACATTTGTGACGTCACAAAACATGCAACGTTAGCCACGCACGTGTTGACACCTAAGTATATATAGAACGTGAGTGTGTCTGTTAGCTCAGTCCTGATGAGTTACATCGGTAACAAAACCGGTTGACTATAATTTGGCAATTCATTGGAATGGTGGGTTATGGCATTCTGCCTTGCCCAGTTTCATTTGCCTGCTTTATAGCTCAGATGTTTGTCCCCTGACAGCACTGCATTTGGTCTTTGGAAGAAGCTTTGTTCACGCACTTCGACTGAACAGGAAAACTAAAGGTGTGTGCATAGTTAGAGTTAGAGGACCGAAGACATCATGACAGAATCTAGTTAACAGGTGTGCTATCGCATGTAAAGGAGAAAGAATTGTACAGGAAAATGTATAATTTTGTTCTGCAAAATCAGTTCTTTTTTTGTTTGCAGGTGCTAGTTTTCAAAACAGAAACACAAGAATTAGTTGCATCCTTCCGAGTCACCACAGGAACTTCTAATACAACTGCCATTAAGTCTCTAGAGTTTGCCAGACGAGGAAAGTAAGTCCAAGAATCCCAAGAATTAATTTATCAGAGGTACATGCAGTTGAGTGATTAATATAATGGAGAGTGCATTACACTGATTTAAAAATGCTTTGTAAGATCCACCTTGCCATGATCAGATTCCATGGAAACCTGATTCAGTAAAGTTTATCTTTTCTGCTGTGGAATGTTTTTCTGTATTATGAGTAGAAAAGTCAACAGAGTGTAGATTTCAAAATGGTTTGAGTTTCTAAAAATTATAAAAGCACAGTTTTGAATTATCCTTAATATTCACCCCTAACATGTGGGAATATTATGTGATTTATTCATCTGAGCATATGTACATGTCAATTTATGTTATGATTTGCTGCCAAAAATTCCAGCTGGGATGTGTTTTAAGTTCCTCCACGTATATAATGTGATATAAAGACAGAGCTTGCTGGGTTGTCTGGTAAAAAAATTTTCATAGTCAAGCTAATTCCAAATTAACTAGTTCAGTGTAGATTTGAGGCAGTATTTTTATTACAGTGGTCCCCCTCTTAAAAGGCCCTTCTCACCAGAGCGCCCCCCCCCCCCCCCCCCCCGTAAGGCCAGCATTCTTGTGCGGAAAGTATGGTATTTCCATTATATTCTTACCCTCAAGTGAGGCCCCCTCTCTTATGAGGCCACATTTTGGCTGCAGTTGTGGTGGCCTTATAAGAGGGGGACCACTGTAAATATAAGCAGAAGCGGTGCTCATACAAGCAGAGGAAAACATGAATGTCTGGCCGTGAAATAATAAATGATGCGTGGCTTTTATGCCGTGAAGAGCTGTGTTTTCTCATTTGATCTCATATTTTGGGGGGTTCTGTGGAAATTAAACCAATGTCATGGAAACAAATGCTGAACGAAGTCATTTAGTGCCACATTTTGCACTGAGTCAACAGTTTTCCTCAGTGAGCTTTGGGTACATTGTGCCCAAAGTGTGCTGATTAAAGCATTATAACTACATGTATGTAGTCAGATTACTTAAATGCAAGATTAGTGTGTGCTTTTAACTCATTCCACCCTGATAGAAGACTGAGTCAACAGCTTTCCTTGGCGCGCTCTGGGCGCAATGCGCCCAGAGCGCGCCAAGGAAAGCTGTTGACCATGGGCATATAATTTGGAATGATCTTCCATGCAAGTTTCATCCAAAATATTGAAAAATAATCCCTAAATTAGTAAAATACAATTAGCAGACGACATTTAGATATTAGCGGGAAAAAGCGTCATCAGGGTGGAATGAGTTAAGAGCTCCCCTCAATTATTTTTGGCGAGCTTTTAAGGTGAGTGAAAAATCACACTCCTCAAACTTGAAGGCCTGATGAAATGTCTTTTCACAAGGAGCATGAATGTAGGGCCCTTATTACAATTCAGAACAGTTCGTTTTTTTAGTAGTTTGACTTGAGTCACAGTGGGTACTAAAAGAGTTTCAATATCTCTGCTGATATATATAACATTTGCCATTGTGCCCTCTCAGTTAATTGACCCATTTATTAATATTGACATAATCCTGCTTGCTTTAGTTGCTTTCTGGTCAACTCAGCGGACAGAATAATTCGAGTATATGAAGGGGGAGAAGTCTTGGCTTGCCAGAAAGATGGTGAACCTGAACCTATCCAAAAATTACAAGATTTAGTCAACAAGTGAGTGTACTGGTTCTTTGACATTAAGTTACTAGGGTATCAAAAAACTGACTGATTTTGATACCTCAAATTCCTGTGTTAAATGCACCATTTTTGTGCCCTGGAAAGAAATGAATTAGTTGGTTGAATTTGATAAAGCTAGCCATGTTATGCATTTCAGTCAGTGCTGAAAATTTCACATGCAAATGTTGGTAGGCTGTACTGATAATATTAATATATGTAATTACTTTTTAATTTTTTTCTTATTTGTATATTAATTTTTGGTATGTATATGATTGTCTCCATAATTTACTGGTTGGTGAAATCATATACAGTGGTACATTCTGCAAGGATCACCTTCCAGGAGAGCCCACTTTTTTTTTCATCATCACTTTTTGAGGACACGTTGATTTGTCAATTAACCTTCATTTCGACACCACTTGCACTGTAAAACCATATTAAACATGCAGTAATGGAAGCACTAAAGGATACATAGTAACACACCACTGTGACATATCTTGCCAAAAACTAGAGGCAATTTTGCATGAAAAGTCAGAAATATGGTAGTTCAAATTGTTACCACTATGTGGTGTTACTTCTTTTGATCAAGTGCCATAAGCATCTCAGAAACACTTGACAATACAAAATAGAGTCGTTTTTATTCACATGTATTATCAAACTTAATTTGACCAAAACAATCACATCCATTCATTTATACTTGTAACTAGTAATTTATATTATGGTGAAAAGTCTCTTGGGGCCTGCAGAGAAAAATATGTTGCCTGCCACTTGTATGTTTATAAACGGTTTGTCAGTGTTAAAAATCTTCTGTTTCAGAACTTTATGGAAAAAATGTTGCTTCTCTGGGGATGGAGAATACATTGTGGCAGGATCTGCAAGACAACATTCACTTTATATCTGGGAAAAAAGTGTCGGGAACTTAGTCAAAATTTTACATGGAACCAAAGGAGAATTATTACTTGATGTGGTGGTAAGAAAAAATCTGGAACAGGAAGTCCTTGCCTGGTATTTGAATTGATTTAATTTTGGTGTTTTATATTTAGATAAGCAGAAAATTGTTTTCTGTTCAGGTTATTTCAAAGAAATGTAACTGCCTGGTATTTTAATTGATTTAAAGTTGGTGTTTTATATTTAGATAAGCAGAAATTCTTCTCTGTTGTGATTATTTCAAGGAAATGTAGCTTACTGTGTGAGGGGTTTGGAGTTTGAGGAGAATAGCAGGATCCACTGCAAATTCAAATAATTTTTCCTTTTTTTTCCCCTGATGATATAGAACTGTCAAAATAATAACAGAATGAAATATTTTTTAAAGATTCAGTAGAAACTCAGTTCAAAATAGTCATTTTTTTCCAAACTGGAAATTTGTACACAGGAACTATTAGAGAATCTATAGCAATTTCTCTCCTGTAGGGTACTGTATACTGTATACAGTCGGCACTCTCTACAATGACATCCGCTATAAAGAAATTTTCATCGAATTTTCAAACAAAAAAAAAACTTGGCAACAAATTTACATAATGCTGATTCTATTCACTACAACAGAGTATTCAGGTTGTGACTCCGACAGTCATTGTTGGGACCAAAAGTGCATTTTCTTTGCGCTTATTATTCTTTACACTGACAAAGGACCGTAGTTGACACACGCCAATCATGCACTAAGTAAAAACACCCCAGTTTTGCGTAACCAAGCGTGTATAGTAATAATAGTTTATTTGAACCCCCCTATTCGAGGAAACACACAAATACATCGAGATATCTAAAGCATTACAAGTATGAATAAATAAAGTATGCAGAGCACAAATGATAAAATAGACCAAACTAGGATAAAATAAAAGAAAAAGATTAATGAGATTCAAGCATTACAAGTATGAATAAATAAGGCGTACAAAGCATAAATGATAAAAATAGACCAAACTAGGATATGATAAAGATGAAAAGGATTCAAGTCGACTGCACAGGTGGCGCCATGCAGCAATCACTGGGTCTGCCCCTGTGAGCTGGCCCTAACCAAGGGCTCTGATGTATGGAGCCCCTGAGCAAATTGCATGGTATCAATATCAATCTGAAGGGCGCATGTAAGGAGATTAGCCAAGATATATCCACTGCGCCATGGCTTTAGAAAGTTTTCATAGCAAACTAGGTATCAGAGAGAGTCGACAAGGCCGTTATTATGCGAGTTAAAACTGAACTTGTAATCAGAGGAACCATTTAACCAAATGCTCAACGGAAAGTGACCTGTTGGAATGACTCAGTCTACCTGCGTGCCTTTAGTATACATTCGCCTGTGAGTGTATCGGCTGCCAGAATTCTGCTATGCAAGTCTCTGACATATAGAACCTGTATCTTTCATCACACTCCAAAGTGCCGCTGACCCAAGGACATCTCAATTTGTGCTGAAGTGCTTTGATCGTCACAATGACAAAAAATGGCTGGCACCAACGTGGGTCATTACAAGGAGGGTTGACTGTATTAGGTAGAGTGGACTATGCATTAATCGATATACAGTCACTGTGCTACCTGCTGTATGTGGCCACCCTTTCTGCCAAGAAAAAGTGGCCACATACAGCAGGTGACCTGTCACCACAGGTAACTTTTACAAAGAAGCTGACTACTATGCCCAAGCCTAGTGACCACAAAAAGCAATGTGGCTGCTCACGGCAGTGGTTGCATACAGCAGGTACTACTGTACATGTATGTCCTATACCTGAAGCTTGATGCTAAAATTATGCAATGTTATTAATTGTGATCATGGGGTCTGTGAATAAAGATACATGTATAGAATATTATATTTGCAGTGGCACCCAGTCCGGCCCATCATAGCATCAGTATCCAGTGGTGTTGTATCTATATGGGCACAAAACCAAGTGGTTAGTATTTCTTTGTTGCAGAAATGCAAGTCAAATCTGTGCTACTGGGCTCATTTATGTTTGTTCAGACACATTTTACCGGGAACAGATCGTGTCATTATAACAAGCATTCACAGTACCTGTAAGCACAATACAATTAATCAATTTTCAGTACTGGCTACAAAACCTAAACGTTCAGTCATGCACTGTCTTCTTTTTTCTTTTTAAATTTGAAATTTGCAGTAAAGAAGAAAATAAGCACAGATTTATTCTATGTTGGGGGGTGAACTATCATTGTCTGGAGTGAAATTCAAAAAGTCGTAACTCACATCACCTAAACATGAATACATGTACATTGTGACAAGCCAGCATCAATGACACAGTGCGTTAACATTATAGACAGACACCAGTGTGCATGAGGGCTGTCTGTTTATACATCACACCTGACGTGGAACAACAGCGACAAATGTAAAGAAATCCAGCACACCAGGTTGGCATTGAAAGTAGGCCTCTGGCTTTTTTTTTTTTTTTTTCTGTTTCTGCGATGAATAATCAATTCAAAATAAAATAAAATCTTGCATGGCTGGAGAGTGAGTTACGATTTTTCTCTCACTCACAGCCACTGTTGGTTGGAATAATCACTCGTGACCTTCTGTCACTCGTGATTTTCCCACCAACAGTGATCTGTTGTGAGAAAAAAATTGTAGGGCAAACTCACTCTCAGCCATGTGAGATTCTCAATTTAAAATGCTCCTACCTCCTTTCAGGAAAATTGGAGTGCATTTGCTCCAGATTTTAAAGAGCTAGATGAAAATGTAGAGTATGAAGAGAGAGAATCTGAATTTGATGTCGAGGACGAAGATCGAGAAGTGGAGGAAACCAAAGGTGAGCGTAGATTGGAAATGTTACGTGCTAGACTATTACTTGTCCATTTGTTTTGGTCCCTGAATTCATCATACCATTACCTGAGTAGAATTTTCAGGAACCCAGAGAGTGTATACATTGTATAAAATGTCAAGTGCAGAGAGGGAAATAAAGGCCAGGGACCACTGGTGCTTTTAGACAATTAGCCAAACGCTGAATGTTGGTTTTTTTTTTTTTTTTTTCATTTGGCTATAGAAATTTACAAGTAGCTGATTTATTTTGACATGAAGTAAATGAGTTGCATGTCAAGTGTAGGCTGAAATTTGCAGTACTTGCTCCTTTATTTTACGATTTGGTTACAAATTTTAAAGGCCTAAATCAGTTCCTGTACTATAGCAATTGATTGAACATACTGATTTTTTAAAATGACTAAGTTTATAAAACATATTGTGATTGCTTGTTTACACATTTGTCAGTCAGTCTACTACGTTTCATACAGTTCTTGAATGCGCTATATGCTATTTCATGGCCTCCAAAACCTTGAAAATTAAGGTTTCTTCAATAAAGTCCTTGACAAGTTTGTGGTTTTGAAATGTCGACTCACACATCTTCCTTTAACAGTTAGGTTACCTCTATCACTTGCTCCCCTCCCCTTATAGAAGCCCAAAAACAAATGACGGCAAGACTCAAAGAGAAAAATCAATCAGTTTGAAGTCCTGGAACAGCCTTTGAATTTGAGAGCTGCCAAGCTGTATGAACCATCAGTTGTACTTGATGAACCTTCCTGGAGGGCGTTTGCACCAAAGTAGTCATCTACTTGGTGCAAATGCCCTCCACCAATGTCCCTGAAGCACAACTGATATCAAATGTAGACACCCGGACCCTTTTTTCAAAGATTCAAAGGTGTCCCCAATCAATATGTTTTATTGTACATTGTGTTCCGTATGGAGTCTTAATCTTGTGCTTGCAGGACCCGATGAGGAAGATGTTGAGGTGGATGTGACTTCGGTTGACCCCATTGCTGCCTTCATCAGCAGTGACGAGGAGGAGGAAGACACAGACGCTCTCCTGTATCTCCCTTCGGCACCTGAGGTGGAGGAACCGGAGGAGGGATGGCCAGCAATCAACACAGAGCCAGTCAGTACCGTGGTACCTACTACAAAGACCACTTACTATCAGAGACCATTGTTGGTTTTAGATGCCTCTTCCAACACATTGGATTACATTTCTTTGTGGAATGACTTACATTTTGAGGTCGTCTGCTGTATGATATATCTTTCTACTGTGCTGTGAGCAGTCATGCATAGCAGATCTGTTCTACTGTTGTTATAGACAAGTTCCTGGTATAGTAGAACCTGTGGTTTATGACCACCCCTGCTGCCAGCCCAAAATGGTCACATACTGCAGGTGATCGTTCATGTCAGGGGCATCATCAGGTGTCCCAACCACACATTGCATAGGTCAGGATACCTTATGCTTATTAAAAAAAAAGAAGAAAAGAAGTATTTTATAACACCCCTAAAACACTAGAGATTTACACTGTTTGCAACTCATATTCCGCTTCTGAAGAGTTTTATAATAATATTTATATTTTATTGAACCCCCATTTCTGGGGAAGATAAAAGCAAGATACATAAAAATATAGTTCTCACAGAAAATCATAAATATAATGCAACATAGGGTACATCTAAAATAAGATAATATATACAACCAAGGAGGGTTCTACCCTCCTTGATACAACATATGGAAAAGCAAGATAAAGAATATAGATCACAGTTATCACAAAATAATTCAAACTAAATTATAACTTAAAAAAGTCCGACTAAAAGATAAAAACCGGCATATCGCTAAAACATAATCAAGGGCTAAAATTTTGTCAACAGTTGTACCAGTGTCCTCTCCACCAACTGGGGGTTGTTGTAGCTGGGCGACTGCTGTGAGTGATGCAGTGAGTCGGCTCATCATCAGTCAATCAAATGATATGAAAGTGGAAAAAACAAGCCAGCAAAATTTCTATGTACGCAAGACATAACTATGTCTGTGTAAACCCGGACCATAAACAAACAACAATACTGTGAATTAACCTCATTTCACTATGTTCTTATCTTTTCTTATTTCGCTGATGCTCCAAAACCCTGAAATTAAGATCACAGTGAAAAATGTTTTCAACATGATACTGATAGGAAAATGAATAAAATAGTGAGTTTAATGTTTCAGTGAAAGGTCCAAAGTGCAAAAACTGAAAATTAGTAACCTTGAAAATAAATGTACTCACAGTGGTTAATAAACAGCTCAAGACCACATGCCAAGCATTTTGAGATCGATTATGATCATGTGCAAAGTTGGGAGTTCATTCTGATGTTCAATTAAAATTTTCCTTTGCACGACTGTCCCACGTTGCATTGGGCCATGTTTGAAATGTGGCTCTACCCGTGAATCAATGCCAGGGTCTTGTGTCACATTTGAATTCATAACTAACGATGATAACTGCTTCAGACACCACCTAGTGGGCAGATTAATGTTAGTATAGCAAGTCATGGTTTTAAAATACTTCAACAAACGTTTGCCCTGGTAATTCGGAGAATGAACACCTGGAACCAGGGAGGTGGTTCCCACATCCCTGCTAGAACCTAGCAAAATCATCACACAACCATGGCTATATGCAGCCATTGTGTTTGCCTGGCCCAAGTTAACCCTCCAGACAAGTTGAAATAAAATGCTGTTTGAGTTGACTTTACTGCAAAATAACAGCACCTGTTGGCCAGCCTTTCTATCAACGTACAACTTGCTTACAGTTGATTAAAACGACCATTTTGTTATTATTATTATTGTTATCAGTCAAATGGGTGGTCATTTGCTGGGTAGTTTTGCTGGTTGTTGGTCATGTCCTGCAGGTGGTCCTTTTGCGTCAGGTCATTTAACATTGCAAGAGCGCCTGTGCCCTGGAAAACTGGTTGTTGTGACCAGGCGTCTGCCCAACCCAGGGGTTGGTAATTGTAGGTAGTACTGTAGTATATGTACCTTGTGTCTTGTAGCTATATTTTGGGCAAAGGTGACCAACTCGTATTCTTTTTAAACGAGCTTCCATTCAACACACCTAAGTGAGGGTAGTTCATTTCTGCATTGCCAGGCTGTGCAAGAACAGTACTTTTTCACCACAAAGTAAAATGAACTGGTCAAAAAATAGGGTGGATTTCTTAAAAATTAACATATTTCCACAAAAGCATCACACACAATCTTATTTGCCGTAATCTTGCATGACAAAGGTCCCATTTCTGAGATTTATTTGTCGCTGGTTGAGTCACTTTTCACAAGAAATACACATGTTCAATTATATTGACAGCAAGAAGAACCACACAGTGACAGAAAGAGATCCACCGCAAGTAAAGACTCTGTCTCCTCACCAAAGAAAAAGAAAGTGAAACCACTCGACATTGACCTGCCTGATGCTCCACTAGATGGTAAAGGATAGGTTAATTTGTGCATGGCAAGTGGGGGTGGGATGTCTGATTTCAAAAAGATGAAATGTCTGTAGTCGTTCTTGGCAGAGTTTCGGCATCAGTTCAAAATTTTGGGACTAAATACAGTGAAAACTCACTATAATAACACCATTTGTTCCCTCAGAAATGTGTCAGATAAATGACTCAAATAAAAAAGGAAATGAACTTTTGCCATTCAATACCTGTGTCATTATAATGAGTTTGTCGGATATTTGAGTGTCGTTATAATGAGCTTTCATGGTAGATCAAACAACCAGATGATTTAATTCAGATGTGACGAAAGGGTTAAATATGAAACTTGAAAACTCTTAAGTGATGGTTTTGCTGTTTTCCCAGCAGAGAATTGTGTGGTTTGGTCTATCCACTCTACAAATTTTTATCCCATCCAGTGGTACCTGTGTTTAGAGACCACTGCAATGAGAGGCCACATCTTTAAAGACCACCTTTTCAGCTGAATACTTTCTGAAGAATTTTTCATCTTGTGTACAGTAAAACCTCTCTAACCGAACACCTCCGTATACCGAACACCTCTCTATACTGAACACCATTTCTCGGTCCCAAATATATTCTTTCAATGCTATCAAACCTCCCTATGCCGAACACCTCACTAAACTGAACACCTTTTTCTGGTCCCAAGGGTGTTCAGTATAGGGAGGTTTCACTGTATATGTTTTGCAAAAGATCACCCATGTTAGAAAACCACAAATTCCTCACTCTTTGGAGTGGTATTTAATTTTTGTTTTGTTTTAATGGTAGTTTGTAGCTAAGTCTTTTCCCAGTGATTCTTAATAATGTGGATGTGTTTGGAGTGTAATGTGAAGTGCTTTCTGTGATAATGGGTCCCAGAGCTGCTCTATAGAATCTATGTGTATTGTTGCTATGGCATATAAAACTGCTGGAGAAGATTATGATCAAATTTTGCACAAAGCCATCACTGGTTAAAGTTATAAATCACAGAAACTTGTAACAGATATACCCACCACATGGCATGATTTTTGTGTTTGCATATTGTTTAGGAAGTTGGCAGATCAACTTTGTTGACTAGACATTGTAATCAAAGGTTAAGATGGATTTTTTTTTTTTGTCTATAAATGTGACAATTCAGGGTGTTAGCAGTGGGGGTGGGTTTGTTTTTTGTTTTTTCCAAACACTGATCGTACTGAATTCAGAAAGAAAGCACGTGCAATTTCTTCTGTCCATACCTGTTTAACTGTCAAAAATCCAGTGGATTTTGAACCAGCGCGTGGTGAATACATAGGAGCCTAAGGAAATCTTGGTTCTCCCTTTTATGACTTTACCGCAACGATGGAGTGCATGACTGAATTCATAATTACGCTGGTTTACTGTTCCCAAGTGGGTCACCCTATAGACTTGCTATCGTGACCTATATATTCAAGATTTGACAATTTGTGCACAACAGCGCTACAGCCAGGTACCTTGCAGTTGTACACAGGCATATTTCAGGCACATTACAGCTTTAACTTGATCAAAATCACTCTTTCAAACTTCCCCACTTTCTTCACATCTATACACTTTAATATGGCTGTCGATGACCCGCTGATAGTGGTGTCCCACTTCCCACTAAATACCATTTAATCTCGTTGCGTGGAAAACTAAATTTTGTTAGGTTGGCATTCCATCAAGTTACACCCTGTATCCTTATTCTTGTACACCTCTTGCTTTCAGAAATCCATCCACTGTTGAATGTTAAGAAACCTCAGGACAAGAATAGCAAAACTCGAAGTTCGGGTGGTTCAGGAGGCAGCAGCAGTCGGGATCGCCCGAAAAGCAGCCACAGATCAGACAGGCCCAGCTCGAAAAACAGAACGCGAGAAGGAAGGACTTTCAGACCGGCCTCATCAAAATACCTTGAAGGTGCCTCTGTCAGTCCGTAGTAGAGAAAAGTATGGCAGTTATTTGTGGCTTATGCATAGCGGTGGTGGAAGTGTGTTTTTGGGAGTTACTCTGGAGTTTGACAGAATGACCTCACTGGTTTGATTTACCATTAATTTTGTGTGGTGTGAAATGTTATTTTTAATCACATAATTGTGAGGGATGAGCGAATGCTAACAGAGCACTTAGGGGACATTCAACATTTTCACAAGTGTACATATTCTATAAATTCACCTAACTTCTGTGTATTCGTATTTGTGCTTATTTCACTGATAGCACAAAATCTTAAAAACAAAAATATAATGAAATACTTCATTTATTTTTTAAGAGAGGTTTGATAGGAATATGTCCAAGATTGTACAATAAAGACTTCTTTTTTTTTTCTTTTCATTTACAATTTATTTTAAAATACATTGTACATGTATACATTTTCAGCATTTTGTTTACAATATTTTCTATCTGATACAATTGACATCTTTTCATAACTGCCTATCTTTGTCATTTTATAGTCAAAAGTTCAGTTGTCATTACTGAAAATATCTATCCTAAGGTTTCTACATTATTGGCAAATATTTTCAATTCCTGTTCTAATTTTTTCTTGTGCATGTGCATTAATTTGTGTACATTAAAATGCCAAGGAAATTCATGTTTAAAAAGAACCAAATAATACATTTTCGTTGATTTACTAAAGGGGTAAATAGAAACTTCAGCGAATAAGTGCTTCAAATGAAAAACATAATATACATATGCATGAAAATAAGTACATTTAAAGGGAGTCTTAGGGCTGCCTGATGTAATTACTGCTTCCCCAAATTGTAAAAAGGTTGTTGAATATCCGGTCAATGTGACCATTTTGATAGGAATATTAAATATAGGAATCAGAGGACACTAGGGGAGGTTTAAGATGTATTTTACATGTATGTATTAGTGCATTGACTCGGGACTCGGGTAATCTGGACCCCCACCCACCATCAAAATGCCAGAAAGATGGGTCCCACATCCGTTTTTTAATACCCCACTACTTTCAATATAAGTAAATAAATTTTAGATCTATGTGTATTTCTGCTTTTCTCACTGTAATGTTCTTTATTTTTTTATTTTTTAATTTTGTCTCTCAGCAATAGACAACTTGTCAAATGATGGAATTATTATACTGTACCCGAATAAAAGCAAATTAAAATATATTACTGTGTATCATTCCAGTAAAGGTTTTTGTCGTAGGTACCCGGGTCCCGGGTATTAAACATAATTCATTTGCGTGTCATGGGACCCAACTTTTCCCCCAAGTCCATGCACTAGTATGTATGCTTGTGAAAAAGACTGACAATATTCAAAGGTGCCTGACTTGAGGATGATGCAGCATTTTGCTTATTTTCAAATAGCATGCAAACAATATAAATGAACTAAACCATGGTGGAGGATTCAAAGTTGTGTCATTTTATCACACAATAATTACCATCCGCACATACATTTGCAGTACGATTGTCAAATAGGAGCCAAAATTGCATGCTTTTCTGCAAAATTCATTGTAATGGGAGTTGGATAGATATTTATAGAGATTTACTTTTCAATGTGTTCATTTTTTTTTTCAATGGTATTGTGGGATAGGAGACAAAAAAACTTAAATGTCAAGCTCTGTTCAACAATTTTTGCACCAAAGCAAAGAATTGAAGTGTATATTAAGGTAATTATTTGCAGGTCCAAAAACTATATTTTCCATTTAATAGCATTTTGCTACTTTGACTGATATCCCAGAGAGTGATTATAGCAGACAAGCTTTCTTTTTGCTCTCTGATAATCCCGACCCAGGAGGGGATCAAAGAATCAACTGTGATATGTTCATGACAAATTTACAGTGTCACAAATTTATTGAATATTGGAGTCTCTGGGCATTTGGTTACTATTTGGCAGTGTGATGCACGTGTGTCGACCTTTGAGTGACTTGAAACTAGAACTGTTTTGGAAGGAGATTGTTTGCTTGTTTCTCTTATGTTGGGGAGGAAACATCTGTTAATCCTGTGTGTACCACTTAACTGCAATGTGCATGTTTGCAGAGGTGGGGTATCCTTTATTTACCCTAGTTTTGGAGAAAATTGGACTTTTCAACTTCGAGAAAAGAGCTTTCATTGCATGCACCAACATGCATGTACATGGTTCAAGGTTGATGGTCTTTTTATGATGCAAAATAAACTGGTAAAGGCCATTGCCACTGCAAAATGACCAGTGCTTCCATTAACCCCCCCCCCCCCCCAAATGGGGTGTAAATCACCCTTTCAAATCCTGAAATACCCTGTGAGAAAATTCTAAAGGGTCACAAGTCTTGTTCATGTGCAGAATTGGTAAAAATCTGGTCTTCTGCCGCAAAATTTCCCATCTTGTAGCCCCCAGGAAAAAACAGAAACACTGATGACGTGGTGAACAAAAGTTGGCAGAGTCTATTATTTTGCCTTGAGGGGGATTATTTACTTAATGCATGTACTTGTACCTTAATTTGAAATTTAAAAAAAAGAAGAAATAGTTAAACTATTTGAGAAAGCTGATTTTCTTTTACAGATTTTTATCCGATTTGCTTGAGCTGCAGACCATATCTCCACAGGCTATGATTTCTTCAAAAGATACACTGTCAGCCGTATGTTCATGATAAGGCCAACAAAAATTTTATGTTTAATTCCTAAGGCAGTTTTTTAAATATTTTGTACGAGAATGGGAGGCTTTTTTTTTTTTTTAATGTTTAAAACCATTTTTGCAATGTTGGTGGTTTCTCGCTACACAAAGTACCGGACAAGTTTAGCAGCATCAAGGACAATAGTATCTTGGGCCAGAAAATATCAAAAATATCAAAAGAAAAAAGGGTTGACAAGGAGGTATTAATGAGAGACAAGGCAGGTGCTCGAGAAACTACACTATATTGTGTTTTGGCCTAACTTTGCTTAACTCATTCCATACTATGGTGACAGGACTTGGTCAGTGGCTCTGGCACTGACTTAAGACTATAGGCATATTGGTACTTGAACGAAAGCTCTTTTCATGAAGAATTTAAATATGCAGTTGTCGTCTTAAATCTAGGTGAATATATGGAAAAATCAGGGACTGTCATGGAAGGAGTTAATAGAATTACTGCCTGCAACGTGGGGTAGTACTTACGTATTGGGTCACACAAGCAAACGAGTGGGGCAAATAAAATCAAGTGAGGTGGAGGTGGGGAAGGGGAGAGTTTATAGTTTACGTGGAGATCTAAGAACACCCTAATGTTTCGATCGCCAGTTTCAACAAAGTCGATGTCCCTTGAATTAACACGATCCCAGATTCCTCTTCTCTGTAAGCTGACCTTTCGTCCCAGCAGGAGCATATGAAGAATAAGGAGGGCCAGGTCAACAACTTTCCTCGGTGTACTTTGGGCGCAATCAGGGACAGATTTAGGCCTTCAAAATTCGTAGCCAAATCTGGAAGTAAAACAGGGATCATTGCAGGATCCGACGGAAGTCTTATAAAATTTGTTTTAAACTAATTAGTCATTTGCAATTTTTTTTAGCCAAATGAATAAAAACATTAGCCTTTGGCTAATTGGCTAATGCCAGCAGCAGTCTTTGCACAATGCACCCATAGCATGTCGAAGAAAGCTGTTGACTCGGACTGCTTTAGAGCATGGTTGCAGAATAAATCAATATCTTTCCTTGGCACGACTGGAATGTGCTCAGCACACTAAGGAAATTTGGTGACACACACCACACCTTTCTTCTTTTTTGTCCCTGGGAACTACAGCACATCAATCATAGCACTTGAAGGAAATGTCTTTTCACACGGACTTTGAACGTGGAATCTGTATATGAAATCAGATGAGCCGCACTTTTGTTGTGCTTGGTAACTGACAGGAGTGGCCAGTGTTCAGATTTGTCTTTGATATTTGACAGCTATTACTTCGATTACTTTTTGCTTTATAAACTTAGTCGCATAGACCTGTACCTATGAAAGAGAAATCCATAGATTTTCTGTTCTGCTTTTTTTCCTATTTTTGATAGATCTGTATGACTACATGTACATGTAGATGTATATAGTGGCAAGTATGCTGTAGATGTACTTAGAATGTGTGGAGCTAGTTTAAATATTATTTTCTGTCATGGTCAACTGTTTGCATGTCTGTGGTGCTTTGGCGGAAAAGAAATTTGTGTGAATGGTGCCTACTTTGATTAACGCTATCAGTGCCACGTTTTGGACAGAGTCAACAGCTTTCCTCGTGACAGTGGGCTGAGGAAAGGTGTTGACCTGGACCATTATATTCTATGGTACAATAGGCATGCTGGTACATGTGTACTGTAGTTCTAGAAATTTTCGCGTTCGATTTAATTTCACGCTTTTCGCGCTACCACCTAAAGCGCGAAATTAAAATGCGCGAAAATAAGTTGCATTGTATTTCACTACATTGTTTGCCATTGGATTGCGCGAATATTCTGTAATTTCAGAAAAAATAAGTTTGCGCGAAATTAAACACGTGCGAAAATTTCTAGAACTACAGTATTTGAATGAAATGCCTTTTTACAAAGGACTTTGATGTGATGTCTGTTTGGTAATTCTAACAAGTTCATCTCAAGTGCTTTGACATTAGTTGCAGTTGTCAGTGAAGGAGTTAGTCAGTTTAGGCAGATTGTATGTGCCAAAAAAAAAAAAAATAATAATAATAATAATGATGTGTGTGAACATACCACCCACAAAAGAGAAGGTTAGGAACTTGGTAGCAAGCTGCCTAGATCAGTTGGAAAACCACTTTATGCGGGTACTTTTGTGGTGTTGCTGATTTGTGGTAACTCATGTAGCGACATTTTGATTGAATTTATATTTTAAAAAAAAGTCAACTTTGTGCTACAGGGGATAATGCAGAATTCCCCACAGCAAGTAATTTGGAGATGAGCTGCACAGCTACTATAGGGGAGAAGTGCTGCAAATTTATACTTTGGTCACTGGCATGATACAATACAAGTTTCTCAATCTGAAAATTCAGGAGAGGAAATTCTCCACCTTCTTACTCAAAGCAAAATGTGCTGAAAAAGTTCAGGCATTTTTGAAAACATTTCGGGATTTTTGTTCCCACATGTAAGGCATTTATGTAACTGATAGTATCAAAATGTATCGTTTTAATGTACAGCAGTCTTGTTTTGTTTCTTTTTCAGATGATTATGAACTAGATCCAGCATTTTGATGGAACTATGAAGCAGCAAGGAACAGATTTTTATAAAGATATTGTACAAAGGAACCAATTATTACTTGGAAGCAGTCTTGGCAAGGAACTAGTTGTCTGCATTCCTACTACATTGCATCTTCTACCTTGTAAATAAGCCTGGCTGCACAGAGGTCAAAGTTCATTCAGTGTTTCATCAGAGGTCACCACGTTGATCAGCAGAAGGATGCAAATAATTTTTTTGTTTGTTTTTTGTTAATGTTTTTGTTTTTTAAGCATCCACACAAGTATTCTTGTGGGCAGTGAATGTGGATTTGTGTACATATTTCAAATATCTTAATGAGAATAACATGCATTTGATAAAGTGAAATTGAATAAGTATGAGAGAAAAAATGGTAAATGTATGTTGATATTTTCAAAATTCATAAAAGGTCTTTTCTTTTCTTTATTGTTATTATTATTATTATTATTATTATTATTATTATTATTATTATTATTATTATTGTTGTTGTTGTTGTTGTTGTTATTATTATTATTTATTATTTTTTTTAAGCTCTGCTGACCATAGGCTGCAGAACTTATGTGACCACTCATGTCTCTCTCTTCCTCCATCCATAAACATTTGCTTGTGAGCATGATGCAGACCACAGTTTTCCAGATAGCTGGATATAACTTTCAGAACTTAACACATGTATGAAAATGTGGGTGGAGTTCGACATTGGTGGCACCACTTGCAGTATTATGTAATATATGGGTCAAAATGTGAAAATCTTGTGATCACTGGAGCATCCCTTATGTTTAGTAGAGGTCCATGATGTATGGTGGGATCATGGAGGAGGTCAGAATCTCAATTGCATGTGAGCCTAGTGGCGCCACCTATAACAAATTGTGAGCCAAAATGTGTTCAAAGATGTAAGATTCCATGTCCCAAAATATAATTGAATAGACATGCAAAATTGATAAGATATGTAGATCATGTCCAGTGCTATTATATTACATAATATCAATTACTTTGACATGTTTTTGTTCGGTCACCAGTCCTCTAATGCTGAAAAAGGTGATTTTGTAATGCAGGGTGTAGCTTTGACGTCAGTGGCAAAGAGATTTGAGCCTTCAGATCAATTTTGCATTTAAGTCATTGTACATAAAACTTAACTTGGTGACCTACTTTGTGGGTCACTGTGCCCAATCATTACGGAATTTGGCATTTGTCCAAGTTAATTTTTTTTTTTTTTTTTTTTTTTTTTTGTTAACAAAACT
>OZ026628.1:32066430-32087656 GCA_964020975.1 Hermodice carunculata | reverse complement strand
CTCACAATTATATAAATGCTAGATTCATATTCCTTGTAAAAAGACCTTTCATTCAACTACCAGCACGCTGATAGTTCCAGAGAATACAATGGTCCTGGTCAACAGCTTTCCTCGGAGCGATTTGGGTGAATCTGCCCTAAGTGTGCTGGAAAAAGCTGTTGATTTAGTTCAAAACCTGGCACTGAAAGAGTTAAGAAAAAGAAGCAAAAAGAGGCAAAGATGGTAACCTTCTGTGGCAGTTGTGTGCTAATACGTCAGTGTTACATTATTCAAGGAAAAACACTGAGTTATGCTGTAAATTTTCATTCCATTTTCACTTCAACGTGGGATCAAAGGAGTTAAGGGAGTTAATTAAACAGTTAACAGTTTAACTGTTGGTACTATGACATTTTTAAAATGAAAGTTAACACTTTAAACTCGCCTAGCCATGAGCTGTTACCACTATTTTCTGATCATAATTTTTTAGACTGGACATCAACAAGTTTGGGCCAGTCTCCCATGCAAGCCAACATGTCCAGCATGGTGCTACCATTGGTGCTGCACCATTTTACACCACGGGCCATCTCGCTGATTGGTAGGTATTTGAAGTTAGCTCCTCCTGTCTTCTACTGGGCAAACTGAAAATTAGAGTTTCCGTCTACCTGCATTTATACACACATACACAGTGGAACTTGTTTCAGTGAGATTCCACAAATTTGATTTTTCATATTCCAAAGTTTTGCCAGCTTAGCTCAGTTGCCAGTTGAGCATGATATATTTTGGAGTGATGGCCCTAGGAGCAAATTACTTTCAAATAGTTTTACCCAAAAGAATTTTTGTACAGTAGTTTAAACAGTGTCCAATACCTTTCTTAAATGCTCAGAGGTCTGCCCTCCAGGCAAGCCAGTGTTGGTGTGTGTGACAGTAACACATTTTCCTGCCATTGCTGCCAATGTATTCTACTTCAGTGACACAAAAATTTTGTTTCAGTTATAAAACGTCAGGAACCAGTGTACAGAGTCAGACCAAGGCAAGAAAATTCCCCCCAAAATAAATAAATAATAAAAATTACATGTAAAGGTTAGGCACACTTGTCTTAGGGCAAGTGCGCCTATCTTTTAAGTGTGTATGTGGGTTTTTTTTTTTTTTTTTAAATTCTTAGTTCTTGTGTTCAGAATTTACTTGTCCCAGGGAAAAGGACATTGGAATTTTCTTGCAGAGCTTTTTATGCACAAGAAGTGTGTAAGATAATTTGAGCAGTGCTCAGTCTCTTTGGCTAATGAAGCTTTGATAAAAAAGAATGTGGACTGCGTGGAACAAAAATATTTCATCATGTGAAGTTTAAACTGTATGGATGATCAATTATCAGTTTCTGTGTCCCAGACACCTTGAACATGATAAGCTTTGCTTGAAATCCATGGATAAAAAAAAAAAAAAAATTCTGCTGACCAAAGTTATTCCTTCCACCTTAGGGTCAGTACATCATATACATCATTCTATGAAGAATTCCTGAAATTACATATTTTTCCCTACGCACGCTTCATTTTGTTGCAGATAATTGACTAAATTTCTTCAAAGTTGGATATTATAAAACATAAAAAATGAGAGTAAATGGTGTGGACCAAGTGATTTATATGCTTGTTGTACAAATGTATTGTCAGTAAAAACATTTCTGAGAAAGGCACATATACTCAGATTAATAATAAGGTCTCAGTGTAGTTTCATAAGTATAATGAAATTTACCTTTGTATCTTTGGGATCATTATTTGAGACTTCATTGCTATTTTTGATCATCAGGAATCATGCAGAATACACGCATGACAGTCTATCAAGTCATCAAAATCCCCTGTCAATATCACAGTACAAGGGGAGATCTTCATGTTAACTCATTCCATACTATGGTCACAGGCTTTGGTCAGTGGTTCTGGCACTGCCTGGCAAGTCATGCTGCAGCTGCCCTTGTGGCAGCTGCAGCATGACTTGCCAGGCAGTGCCAGAACCACTGACTTAAGACTAAAGGCTTGTTGGTACTTGAGTGAAAGTGTTTTTCATGAAGAATTTAAATATGCAATTGTCATCTTAAATCTAGGTGAATATACGGAAAAATCAGGGACTGGCATGGAATAAGTTAAAAAAAAAAAAAAAAGACAAAACTTCTTGACATAAGCCACAGTTGCTTGCTCGTCTCATAGATATTTAGAGTCTATTCCTGAAAAGATCTTTTTCTCTACATTATACACTTCTTTTTACACACAGGCCTAGGAGCTGTGGCCGCTGCTGTAATGTCCTCGGTGGACAGTGCTGTGTTGTCCTCCAGTTCCATGTTTGCACACAATATCTACAATAATATCATCTCCACAAAGGTAAGTGCTCACGATGCTAGTCACCATGTTATAAGTTTTTACAGGGCCAGAATTTCGGGGAGAATCCGAGAATCCATTCTCGTTAAGATTCTGCTAAACTTGCCTTTCTTTAAAAAGAAAACTAATTGACAAAAATCCAAATGGGTTCTCGCAAAATTTTGCGAAATTCTGGCGCTGTTTTGTCAGTCCTGGTTATTTGGGGCTTGCAAAGAGTAGATACCAAACTGTCAGCATACTGCTCAATCAACGCAGAATAAACTTGCTTTCAATCACAATCTGACGAGAAAACATTTTCACATAGGACTAAACGACAATATGTACGAATTCTGCACATGGGCCCAGAAAATCATCTTGATGGACAATATGTTTGTATCTGTAAAAAGAAGACTAGACAAGAGCCAAACGGCGAAAAGTGCCTGTCTCTTCAGAGACTGTCCAAAGACTGCTGCATATATTTTTTACCTTGAATTTTTTCCGTGTCCACCTTATCCATTATTTGTACGTGGCGTGACGTAAAACCATAGTCAGGGTTCGCACAGAGCTTGAAAAGGCTTGAAAAGTATGGAATTTGAATGCCCTCTGTTCCAGGCCTTGAAAAGTATGGAATTTCATAAAGAAGTCTTGAAAAGTATGGAAAATCGATTTTCCGGTTAAAAAGAAAAACAAACAGAATGAAAAAATCTATTTGTGTGACTTTATTTTAATGTTTGTTGCAATACCTACGATCGTAGTTTATTTTCATTTCTAAATATAGCATATATAGGGTTTTCTGCATTGCACAGCATCATGGGAGGCACCTTTTTCAACTCTCAATGCAACGGGATTCTTTGCAAGATTTGAAAAACAAGCATGCGTCATTTTGATTACGAGTGATGGTCCATCATGAATTCAGGGCTCGACAATTCGCATGTCCGAAAGCTCGGGCTTGTCAGAATTGGGCTCGGGCTGGTGGAAATAAAAAAGTGCTAACCTTGCGGGCTAGCTGGAATTTTTTACTAGTAAAATCCGTCAAAAAATAATAATATTTTGCAGGGCACATTCATCTGCAAATTAACATCAAATGCTATTTATCGGTGGGTTCAAACAGTGTTAGAAAAAAATACGTGCCGTGAGATGATTTCCCGGGCAAAAACAGCACACAACTGCCAGTCACACGCAAGTGACAGCGTGGACACTGGATTAGATCTGCGGTGAACTGACGCAGTTTCACGGACTGATTTGGGACACATTCGGCAATTACCGCTATCCCATACCTTTGCGTATTTGCCTGTGACTCCAAATAATTGTTGCAATAAACACCGGAATCTTTATTTTCGTATGCTGCAACAAAAACAAAGCTTCCCGTTTGTGTGTTCCCTCCGTAAATTCACACATGTTCACTGGGCGGAAGCCACGATGAAAACACCGTAGCACGAGCCGTGATTGGCTCATTTTTGCATGTGACTCAATTGACCAATCGGGTAATGTGTTGTGCGTCAGACCACATGGCCAAAGCAGCTGTTTGTGTACAGTTGCAGGAAAGATGTTGACGATGCGCACGCTCGATATCTGATTTGAAATATTAAAATTTTCGTTTTGAATTTGATTTAAGAACACCGTTTATTGCGAGGAAGTTGCCAATACTGTATACGCAAATTTACTACGATGTACCGCTAGCATTTATGGTAGGTACGCAAACGATATGCATCCCATCAGTGCATCATGTCATCCGAGGCAGAGAGAAAGGAACCTGAACTGAAGCCAATGCAACTATTTAATCGTTATTTAAGTTTATACGGACTCCTATAGTCCCAGAAATTACAGTGTATTTTTCATCGTTAGTCACCCCAAGCAAATATCTTACTTTCCCTTTTTTTTTTTTTTTATATATATATATTTTTGCCAGTTTCACTGTCAAACAGTTGCAGCTAGAATAATAAAATTTGACATTTTTTGCCATTTTGCAAGCGACAATAAGCGGCAAATACATTTAAGGGTAAAGGGTTTGTCTAGCCTAGGCCTTAGCATTGTTAGAGAAAAACGATGTTTGTAGAAGTTTTATCAGGACAAGTGGATTTTGAAATCTACTTGGCCAGCGGACAAGTGCTTTTTAAAAAAAATTGTCGAGCCCTGAAGTATGGATAAATGACCGTAAATGTTCGCCACGGGCATAAATTGTGCAGCAAGCCACAACAACAGTGGGAGGCTGTACATATAATGAACTTGGCTTGGAAACCCCAAATAAAAGGACTGGGTTTTGCCTGTAAAACAGGACAAATACAGCGCAAGATGCAAGGTGTGTGCAAGTAATGTGCACTTGAAAAATATGGGGGAAGCAGCGCTTGCTAGTATCAAACAAAAAGTTTTTTTTTTTGTTCAATATATAAATTGTATACATTGGTCCCCCTCTTGTAAGCCACCCCCAAAGAGATGCCACTCTCTCTGCAAAGGCTACTTTGCTGCGCAGCAAGTATGGCATTTTCATTATATTTTCCCCCTGAAGAGAGACCACCTCTCGTAATAAGGAAACATTTGGGGTGGCCTTATAAGAGGGGAACCACTGTATATATATATATATATATATATATATATATACAGTGGTACCTCTTTTGAGAGACCACCCCTACAGCGGGTCAAAATGTGGTCTCTCAAAACAGGTGGTCTTTCATTAGAGGTACAACAACATGGAAAAGATAGCACAGTGTTCTGAGAGAGCGGTCTTAAAAAGATATGCGGTCTCTCATTAGAGGGGTCTCACAAGAGCGGTACCACTGTATACCCATAAAACCACGGATAATTGAGTTTTGAATTTTGGAAAAAATGGTTTGGAAAGTACTTGAAAAAGTATGGAATTTTGGCTTTGCTATGCTGTATGAACCCTGATAGTGTTTTACGTTGGGGAAAGCCAACTGTCGAAGTGGTCGGTTCGGTTAATGGTGGTCCATGTGCTATGGTGTGCACATGTATATGTTTACTAACACTCCATTGTCAAGGAGACGTGGCGTCTCATTGCTAGTGTCCCAATGGATGTCGATTTCCCCATGGAGAAGGCATATGTTTAATGTATTAAGCATATGACATCAGTGGTTTGGGGTCAAGGTAAAATTTATTGGTGGTGCATGAATATTCATGGACCTGGTTGGAAACAACTGTTCCATTAAAGTAAAATAAATTAGCAATCTTTTGGCTTCAGAAAGTTGATCTGTGCTGTTTAAAGCTTGTCACAAACAATATCAATGAGTGACAGGCATGGGAACTATTAAAAAAAAAAAAAAGCTTGTATTTGTATGTGCGCTTTCCTTCCAGGTAGATTTTTCTTTAGCCCTTTCCCCATTGAATTCAGACTGTCAACAATTTCCTTGGCATGAGTTGGACAGTTAATGCCAAACCCATTCCAAGGAAAGCTGTTGACCTGGGTCATGTTATCTTGATAGGTCTCATCAACAATTCTTTGTCAATTTTTTTTCATTACTGTTGGAATTAGTTGAAAACACTGAAGCAGACAACATTTGATCACCAGCAAGTTTTGACTGGTTTAAGGGGGGAAGGGTTAATTGGGCATAAGACACCAGTCTCATGTAAAGATATGACTATTAACGTATCAATCTTGTTGCGTACAGATTTGTATTTGTGTCTTTTTGTCCAGAACCACTTCCTCAGAGTCATTAACGTATTCCGCAGTCAAAACGCTTGACTCTCCATAAACTGGCCTGTCACTGTCTAGCCTATTTGACATTTACGCAAGCTTGGCGCTGTCCATTGACTTCATATTTGTGGTGTTACAGTGAAACCTGTTTTGAGAGACCACTGTGTTGAAAGACCACCTGTCTTTTCAGACCATGTTTACTTCTGCTATCTTTCCCATGTTATACCTCCATTGAAAGACCACCTGCCTTATGTGACCACTTTTTGGCTTGCTCTAGGGGTGGTCTTTCAAAACAGGTTTCACTGTATATTGCATTGGCCAAGTTGTTCAAATTGTAACTTGTGGCAATAAAGCAACAAAGGCGACAAGTAGAAACAAATGGTATACAGTGAAACCTGTTTTGAGAGACCACTGTGAGGAAAGATCATCTGCCCTTTCAGACCATGTTTACCATGTCCATTTTACCATCTTTCCCATATTATTGCACCTCTGTTTAGAGACCCTCTGCCCTATGTGACTACTTTTTTGGCCTGCCCTAGGGGAGGTCTGTGAAAACAGGTTTTACTGCAGACGCAAATAAATGGAAAAATCTCAATGAAAGACAACATCCCATATCAATGTATACATATATCCTATAAAAACACAATCAATCACATAAAACTATGCTTGTAATTGACCTGAACAAACAATTCCTGTCAGAATAAAGCTATGGAAGTGGGAGACATGACTGTAAATGTTGCTGTTTCAATTTTTGGCAGTGCCATTGTCAATGCAATGACAAGTTAAATATCATCAAGCCTTTCATATAAGCTTATTTGCTTGATAATTGTCATTGAATTTACTCAGTTAAGATCTAGCAAGACTGCAGTGTGTGCAGTAATTATTGTAACTACAGTGGTTGACAAAACTTTTATCAACACTCACTTCTCCCTGAAGAACTTTCAAGTACATGCTGGTCCTTAAGTTAAAATGCAAGTAATATGCAGTGAAATCCCCCTATTAAGATCACCTAAGGGACTGAAAAATGTGGGAGTGGTCTTAATGGGGATATAATTTAATTAAGGATAAGCAAAAATGGGTGTGTAAATTGGTGGTCTTAATATGGAAATGGTCTCTTTATGGAGGTAGTCTTAATTGGAGATTCTACTGAATATACATTTTGTTGACTTAATACGAAAAAGTGGTAGATTGTTTTGCTTTATATGTTGTAGGCCAGCCAGAACCATTTACTGTGGGTGCAGCGGTTTGCAGTCTTTTTCGTTGGTTTTATTGCAACTGTCATGGCCGTCTTCATCACCAGTGTCTACGGAATGTTCATCCTGGCATCTGACCTCGTTTTTGTTGTCATGCTGCCCCAGCTTACAAGCGTTTTATACTTTCCACATTCCAACGGCTATGGGGCCTTGGTTGGATATATATTGGGGCTCCTCCTTCGACTAGGAGCAGGCGAATCTCTAATTTCTCTTCCAACATTCATCAAATACCCATACTACTGTGAACAAGAGGGTCAGCTTTTCCCCTTCAGGACGTTTGCCATGTTGGTTTCTGTCCTGAGCATTCTGTTGGTTTCATCTGTGGTGCATTATTTATTTAAATCCAGAACTATACCAGAAAAGTTTGACATACTCGGTTGTATGAGTGCGAGAATACCTTTGACAAACCTCCCTCTGGAGCTCCATGTATCAGAGGCCAAAGAGTACAAACAGTGTTCAAGTGGGGAACCAAAGAAAACAGAACGAGACTTCACCCAAATTTAATCCCGTTCATTCCCGTAAATATGTGATTCGTTTTGTAAGCATAATAAGTTATCATGTTGCCCCAAGGAATCGGGTTAACTTGCAATGATCACTTATCTTGACATGTTGCATGCATGCGGGGAGACATCTGGAAGGGATTTTTCACACCAGGCATGGACATACACCATTTATATCAATTCACAAAGTAGATTTGATTTAAATTATCAGTTGATGCACTTGCAGATTGTCAATCAGTGCATAAATGCCCGACAAGCCATCAGAAGTGGACTCTGCTGATCAGATGATGTGCTTTTCAGAAAACTATGCTTGGTATTGCAACTCAACCGCTATCTCCATATTGGTACATGATGATAGTATAAATGACTCCACATGTTTGTACATGTAAAGTCAAGGTTTTAAGAGGATAATGTGCATGTTAACCCAGTCCTGGTCAGAGTAGGACGGAATCATGAATCATCTTTTCATACAAATCTCCACAAAAAAATGTTTTTTAGTAAGGACAAATTGAAGTAAAAACATTAAAGCAGATGGCCATATTCATTTTGGTGCTTTAGGGTGATTTGAACAGGAAAGGGTTAATATGGGGTCGGGGTGGGTGGGGAGCAGGAGGTGCATATATCATTACTGGCAGCTAATTAAGTTTAACTCATTCCATACCAGTCCCTGATTTTTCCATATATTTACCTAGATCTAAGATGACAATTGGATATAAAAATTCACGAAAAGAGCTTTTGTTCAAGTACCAACATGCCTACAGTCTTAAGTCAGTGGTTCTGGCACTGCCTGGCAGGTCATGCTGCAGCATGACTTGCCAGGCAGTGCCAGAACCACTGACCAAGGCCTGTTACCATAGTATGGAATGAGTTAATGCAGATACAGTGAAATTGTTTTATAAAGGCCACTCATAGTAACTGGGTTGGGGGAGCTGGGGCTGAGTCCCTATGATAGATGGGCACAAAAGTCGGGTTTGAGGGAATGCAAAGTTTCTGTTACAGTGGCAGCATGGATTTAGTTCTCAGCGGTCCCCACCATGAGCAACCATTCTAATGAGACTGGCCTTGAAATACAAAAAATTTAAGGTTATTTTGCTTATTGTTTTCATGTTATTTAACCTCCCATGACTGGGGATGGTAGGTCAGGTATCAGAATTATTTGCCATACTCCACTACCACTACAAGGGAGAAAACCATTACTGCACTGTGAGTAATTTTGATGAAAGTAGGTTCTTACTGTGAAGCAGTGTTGATGATTTCATGTTAGAAATGCTTGTCAGCACTTTGCAATCAAACAGTGACGAGTACAGAGAGAGGAGGTAAAAATTCCTATCTACAAACTGTTTTAATGTACTTTGAACAAAAAGATGAATATCCATGAAATGTGATCAAGAGAAGCTTTTGATGAATTGTTTAGAGATCAAAGTTTTGCCAGTGGGATTAAGCAGAATGGGTACAATGCTATTGTATGGCAGCCAAAACCAAAGATGATATAATGTAGATCACAGCAACCACTTTATCATACCCATCACATGGCAAGTTGCTTGCACTAAATGTGTTTCTGTAACCGTCACACACTCAACACCAATTTCTTCCTTTTCTAGTCCATACAGACAGCTGGAACAAATCTAAATGTGTAAATGTTGTCCAGTATGATAATTGTTTTATAAAGACGCACAAAGTACTTATGGGTGTGGACCGGTATAGGATCCCACCTGGTACCAAGGGGTTAGCTTGCATACATAACCATATGCTGACCACCTCTTAGGCCTGGCTGAGGTTTCTGTCACAGACGCTGACCAAAAGTAGGGCTACTGAGTCTTGTCTTCCCAGGCAAGGGATAAGCTTTTTCAAAAATATACGTGTTTCTTTAACATTACCTAAAAATTTATTTCTGATATTTTAAGAACAGAACAAAATACATGGATAGTCTGAGATGTATGTAATTTTTAGTGAAACGTATAACAGCAAAAACTGAAACGACCTCAAAAACAAGAGGCCCATGGGCCTGATGCTGTGATGACAGATAATCTGATGGCTCAAAACTTCTCTTTGGAGACTTTCATGTAAGTTGTATTAAGATTTGCCTGCATTGGAGGTTTTGTGCAGCTCCACAGAATTGGGTTTTGAAGGACAAGACCATGAATACCACGGTACAGGGCACAGTTGTATGTGGAGACAATGCCCTGTCAAGAGGGGTAAACCAGGGTAATCTTGTTAGGACACTCCGATATCCTACCCCTTCATGACTCAAATTTTGATGGAATTATGCCAGGTTTGTTTGCTATTTGACTCATTTATCGGACAGATTCACATATCGGACACTTTCTGCAGTCTGTTACATTGAGGTCTCGCTGTGCTCACAGTGGACTGACCTTGCATTGCGTATGACTTGTGATACTTACACAACACTTGCTCAATATTTCCAAGCTCCAAGCATCAATTATCTTGAATGAGATGGCTTAAACAGGTTCAAAGCTGCACAAAATAATTTGTTAATTAAATCAAGTTAAAACTAAAAAATGCAAAGTACATGTATATAGGTTGAAATGTGTATTTTACACTATTTTAAAAATCTGGTAATCGTGTGCCATATTCGTAAAGTTAGATATAATGAAAATACATGCATTCTATATTTATTTATTTGGGATGACATACAGTAGGACTTGTAGTCCTATATCACAGGTGGGAACATTAACTGTGCATCAGATGCGCTAAAAAGCAGCTTTTCCAGGCTGCAGACTGAAGGACATACTTGGCCTAGTGTTAGCTATTAGCCAAGCAAAATGAACAAGTAAAAAAAGTGTGATGTGGCTGTTAGATTTAGATGTTGCCATCCCAAGTCAGTATGAGTAAAAAAGAATTGATTTTGCAGGAGGACTTTTGTAGATCAACAGCAAAGGTACTTGCTTGCAAAGCAGACCCAGTTCCGTGTTGCTACACTTGGTTTGCCCTCCTTCGACAGTACTGGTATTTTATTTGTAGTAACCAAAACAAAATTATGCTATGACCCTCCCCCTGGACTGAAACACCAATCAGGGAGTTCATCATTATTGCCTAGACCAGTAGCACCCTCTGGTTCTTTATTGTACGGAAGCCTGTTACCATAGTAACCATACTCAGCCAATCAGAAACTGAGTCACTTTTCCAACGCTAAAACAGTGGCCTTGTCAAAGAAAGGCAGACCCCAGCAGAGTAGACATAAAAACGCATCTTGGGTCTGCTTTGGAGGCAACCAAGGTACCATCAAACTTAGGTACTTCCAGAAGACAGCTTATGGAAGCCACTGCTACGCTTTTCAGCAGTGAGACATGGTCATGGGCCTTAATTGTCTGTTACAAAATTACATGAAAATAGCATGACAATAAGAACAAATTTTGGAAATTGCTAATTCCCATGGTACAGTATATTTTTTATAGCCTAGGAACCCCAAATTAAAACAAGACGACTGTGACAGTCCTGTGCTCAGGTGACCTTACACGCACAGATTGAAATGGTCCTATTAATGTACAGATAGAAGTGGTCCTATTAACTTCAGAATGATGTAAAAGTCACCTTTGGTTAAGACCACCAGCACTGCTATAACATGCACATATCCGCTTTAACACTTGTGGATTGAGCCGATTTTCCTCAGCTCATAGACAGGTGCTTTGCTTGCATTGGCAATATAACCAGCAAAACTCATGCCAGAATTGAAATGTAGGCCTACATCTATATTTCCTGCGGATGGACTTCATTCTGATATCATTATTGCTGATGGTCAAGTTTGGGAAATTTACGGCAGGACCAAAGCGTGAACCCCAACAACTCTGATTTATCATTAAGTTATAACATATTTGATGACATTGGCTTATTTCTTACACACGTGCTGCGAGGGTCCATTTTTGCATGGTCAATGTTTCCAGGTAGCTTGTGCTGAAAGGTGAGATACACCTGAGTATCATCTGCTTTCATATACATATCAACATGAGTATGTTTACGCATAATTTCACTATCAAACTCAGTAGTTCTTTCAATATTGGTGTCTTTAATTTTGAAAGCAACTCAGTTGTCCCACACCAGGGCTGGGAGTCTATCATAAGCCGCCCAGAGCTCTTGGCTAGAAATTGCCAGTATATAATCTGTTAATCAATTGTCACAAACTGTGCTTATACATTTGAAACATTAACCTGCTAGTTGCAGGGCCCTGAGTCAGTCATACGCTGTCGCGAGCAATAGGCCAGACATCGGCAGTATTTACTTAATTATCACAAAGTTGACTCATTTTTCATCATTGGTCAAGTTCAGATTCATTCATTATTATGAGGGGGTTGTCTTGGCTGGATATTTAGCTTAGAGAAGGAGCCACTGCTCACTACAAATTTTGCATAAAGGGAAAGATAGCATGACTTTGGAGGATTTTTGGGAAAACGGATAAAAGAACCCAGGCACTTCCTCAAGTTATATGTACAGTGAAACCTGTTTTGGGAGACCAACCCAACGGCAGGCTAAAAACTGGTCACATAAGACAGGTGGTCTCTCAATAGAGGTGCAATAACATGGAAGAGATATGAAAAGGAACTTTGGAAATATGGTCTTACAAGGCAAGTGGTCTTTCATTACAGTGGTCTCTAAAAACAGGATTCACTGTAATAGGATAAAGCAAGACCATAAAATGTTACACACTTCACATAATGAAATATTGTCTTTTTATAATCAGTCCATTCAAGCTGTAGGCACTCAGGTGGGTGCTTATATTTGAGTTCGTATATCTTCAGGGTAAGATTGGACCACACAGGAACATTTTCATGGTACAATGTACTTCAGAAACAAAAGGTGGAGAGTTTGTCGTCAGGCAAGGGCAAGGTCTACATGAACATGTACATGATGTCTTTCAGCCAACTCTTGACTATGTCGTTCACAAATTGTCATTCCTACACTGAAAATGGCAGTTTCATGTTGTTAATTTCATGGCCATAAGTGAACAGTGGTAGGCACCATCAAGTAAATTTCCTACTTCTCATCCTTTTCACAGAGTACCAGGCAGGCAGGAGGATATAGATTAATTTATCCCCTAAAGCATGAAAATGGTTTTCTTTTTAACAGATTAAGAAGCGGACAACTTGTCTAGTTTGATTCAACTGAAGATAATTGAAATTGCAGGTCAAAACTGTTGGGCATGGGTGACTATGAGTAACAGGAAATTTATCTGATAAGGCTGGAGTGTGTGTAATTTTATATTTTACTTGTACAGTAGTCCCTCCTTTGAGAGAACTCCTTTTTGGAGACCACCTGTCTATTATGGCCACTTTCACTATGCAAAGGCCACTTCTAATGATAATTTACCTCTTTTGGGAGACTGCCTGCAGAATCTGACCAGTGACCACCCAAAATGACCTCCAAAGACCACATTTCCTTCCAAAAAAACATATTTCAGATAAATAAGTCATCTACATGCACTTTGTAAAAGATTGGTAAAATAATGTCAAAATCAGTACAACTATTTCACAATGTGTTTATGATACCTGAATAAAATGAAATGAAATGAATGACTGAAAGCACTTGATTGCAAGACAGAATGGTGTTACGTCTGTGTACATACAGTCACATTTGAATATGAATTATGGATGGGAATTCAAAGCAATATTTAGTAGGGGATGCAACAGTTCAGGGTCTTGGACTCTTGAGGACACCTGCATCATGGGACCACTTGGTGGCAGCACTGTACATTGTACTGGAACATTACACCATACAAAGAAGTCTGTCACCAAGTCATGTAATCTGAAAGTGTCATAATGCTATCTTTAAAGCAAGGTAAATAAGTCTTTTTGTGTGTGTGTGTTTGCTGTTTTATTGTACACAATATGCAAAGCAAGACTTTTGAGCCAGTCAATCAGGTTTTAATTCCATGTGTATTTCATATGGGGAATTTTTCATCAAGATTTAAGTTTCAAGGACAAAAAGTTGCATTTGGATCAATTAAGATGAATCCCAAAATATGTACAGGCATACAGTTGCATTTTCCACATCTGTATACTGACCCCCTGTCGTGCAAATAAATTAAAATTTTGTGTAAGAACTGCAAGTGTTTGTCATCTACTCTTGTGTTAACTTTTCAGTGCCAACTGTGAATCAAGTCAAACTCCATGGAGTGAACTCTTCTGAAATATAGCAAGGGTGCTAGACTCATGTTGCTTGAAAGTGTCAGTGTGCCTGTTGTTACAGAGAATATCATGGTCCAGGTCAACAGCTTTCCTTGATGCACTTTTAGTGTAATGTGCCCAAAGTACATCGAGGAAATCTGTTTACTCGCTCAAAAATATGGCACAGGAAAACTGAACTAATACATTGGTGAAAATTGCTTGAATCAAATTTCACTGAATATTCAGAGTAATTGTGAGAGAACAGAGTGACCAAGTGGGGGAGGCTTTGGGAGGGGGCGGAACCCTCCCTCCCCCCCCCCCCCCCCGCCAACATAGGAACTTTTAAAAATTTAGAGCTTGAAATGGTGCATCGTGGTGGATTGTGGGTCAAAATATATCCTGCAGGATAACTTAAAAAAATACAAGGTAAACATCTGGCATGTGACTCACTGTGCTGCTGGCAGAAACCAAAGACAAACTGCTGTTTGGACAATCTTCGTTTTTACATAAGATTATGTAAATATTCAAATGATTCAGCAGATCTACAGGGACTGTAGATGTTGCCAGGCCCAGGCAGATTATCTGGGTACCCCCTCCCCCCAAATAGTTATCTTTAGTTTTCCCGGGATTTGCACAGATCTCAGAAATGACCCAGATGAAGTATGATTATGCGGAACTCAGTCTCCACAGTGAAAACTTTCCCTCATGCTCATAGAGCGTATATACAAGGTTAACAGCTTTCTTCACACCACTTTGGCCACAATGCTGAGGACTTTTTCTATCTTCTGCAATAAAACCTGTACACATGCAACTTTTGCAGTGATCAGCAGGCAAAGTTTTAATTCCTGAGACTTCAAGGACCCGTCAGCTCTCATCCAGACATATATTGACTGCAGGCTACTGTGCCATCTGTCGCCCAACAAAAATGTATGTGTAAACAGTGTTTAAATTCTGAGTTGCAATGCAGAAACCAAGTTCACCAAAGTGGCCTTGTGACCTTTCAATTTAGGTCAAGGTCACATCTTCAAAATTGGCATAGCCCTGGATCAGAGCTATAATTCTCTGCAATATACAGGCCCTACCTTGTGTCATAAAAACTTGTCTCGTTATTGTGCGGAAACCAAGACTTTCTACAGTGCTGCCGTGACCTTGGAAATAGGGTCAAGATCAACCACCTTTATACTTCACCTAGCCTGTATATACATGGGCACCATCAAAGTTCTATCAGAAAAACTTTTTTAGTTACAGTGCTGAAACCACAGTATCTCTACTGACCGACCAACCCACATAAGCAAAGCTATATGCCCCGCCTTCTTTGAAAGGGGGCATAATAATAATAATAGAAACTTATTATTATATTGTTGTGCCACTCATTGTTCATGATGTCGGTTTCACAAAATATGCATTACCTACATGAGGCTTATATGTTCAGTTGGCCCAAACTGAAAATTTACTTGTTGAAGACCACAGCAAATCTGTCTGGGTGCCTTCAAATTGAGAACAGTTTGAAATGCTACACTTTGCCACTGTTCAATGAAATCTAAATTTTGTGTATTAGCCTAATTCGCATAAATTAAAATGGTACAACTTTGGTTCTTGGTTGATTGAATGTGGCCACGTCACAAACTTATAAACTGAATTTTGAACGGCACCACTATCTATAATAGGTTTGAAGCTATTCAAGATAACTAATTTTACCTTTTGGAGCTCAAATGCTATGAGTTGGCAGAAGACCTCCACAATGATTTCAAGTGGGATACGGCCATGAATTAACTACAACTGCTGCAGTGCACATAGCATTTCTATACGATACAGCAGGAGGAAAGCAGTGCCAGCCTACTTCTGGTTTGACGAGTGAACTCACCACGGCAAACTCTGACGAGTTGCAAAACTATGCATGGCTTGCAACGTCAAGACAATGAAACTACCCACCTACTACGATAGAACGGTCTTCCCTCACCACCTTTACTCAAAGCATTAGCCTGGTATTGAAAATTCCCATTGTATTCTCTCAGTCTCTCAGTCTAATTAACAACTGTTGGACATACAACATAGTTCTAAATAATTGGCCACAGCATTATACCCAGCTTGAAAATGCTCCTTTACCCCCCCCCCCCCAACTATGACTATTATTCCTTGTGTTTTTTTTCTTTCTAACAATGAATATCCAAAACTAGTTTCACTTGATACAGGAATATTTTCAACAACTTCAAGCTTGGCCCTCATGCACATGCCAAACATACCAACATGTACTCATCAAGCAACTGAGACAACTTTCCAAGTTGAAATTATTTATTTTATATCTTTAAAGATTGTCTCTGAACTCGATAAATAAGTGCAGAAAATGTGTCTGACAGTTGCTTTTTACAAGAGGATTGTTGGAGAATGTGACGGCGAGTCTCCATTTTGTCCACAATGCATCAGTAAAAAGCTTCACATGTTTTTCATCTGCGACTTTGGTGAGAAGGACAGCTTTGATGTGATTCATCAGAAGTATCCAATGCTTGGACTGTTGTCATTCCTCTGGTGATCTTGTCTCTAGCTTGTCCATTTTTTCAACCTCTTTGCCAGAGTCTAAAATTTTGTCAAGATTAAAGTCATCTCTTTCATAAGCATCTAAAACTTTCTGTCTGTATACTGCATCAAATAAGTCCTTTGACGTAAACTCGGACTGCTGGATCTCTTTTACCCTGTACGAAACATAAGGCTTGAGCTGAAAAAAAAAAAAAAAATAAAAAAAAAATTACACAATTAATGCACTCAGGATGTACTAAAGAATGTTATATATAAAGTACCAACTGGCATAAAAAAAAAAAGTTACCAGGCAGCAAATGAGTGCAACTGGAGAAGAGTTAGCCAGAGGAGGGGGAAAAAGTCTCTATCCTGAAGGGAGAAGTTTTTTTTGTTCTTTTTTTTTTTAGAAATTCAAACTTAACATGGTGTACATTGTGTACTGTGGAGAGGTTTCCACTACATACAGTATTTTACAAAATTATTTTATGTTCGGAACGAGCAGGACTCGAACCTGCAACCTTTGGCGCCAGTCGCCTAGCTGAAATGGGAAAGGCACATATCCACTCAACTAAATCCTCATTCTTATATTTTCTGGCAAAAAATATAGGTTATATGGATAATACAAGCTAGTTTCCAGCATTTTTTCTTTGAATCCTCCGAGCTGGTTTTTAATAGGTCATGCTGGTGATGTCACTTTAAATGTGTGAGCAAGAACTATCTATTTCACAAACATAACTCAATTTCCTTGTAAAATTTACCTGTGGTGACAGGTCCCCTGCTGTATGTGGCCACTTTTTCTTGACACAAGGGGTGGCCACACACAGCAGGTACCACTGTATATATATATTATATAATACATACATACATGCATACATACATATAAAGTTTTGTTTTTCAAATTACAAGAAGCACATGGTTAAAATTGCTTGGCCTCATCATGCACCCGACAGTGAATTTTGTACTTGAACCCCAAATGAAAGAAAACAAAACCACCTGTGCACTACATGTATATGCTTCAATTCTTACCTTGAAGCCTGTCAGATCTGGCACCACAAACTCTGGTATCATCTCTGGTACAATATGAAATTTCCCATCTTTGTCATAACCTGGAACCTGGGGACCATGCTCTGAAATGAAAAAAAAAATTTTTAACACTCAGGAAGTAAACAAAGTTTGCAGTACAGTGATACTAGCCACTCATGACTTGATCTTTTAACTCTTTCACCACCAATTTTAACAATCTTGAGTTGAAGTGCTCTGAATTAACCCTTTGCCCCCTGGAATTCAGACTGGGAATAGGCTCGGAAACATGTTCTGAGTAGTTACCCGCTGAAGACCCATTAATTTATTTGGGCTAATACAACCTATGTCAAAATTCTACAGAACAACGTGTGCAATATAGCCAATAGTACTTCCATATTTATACACAAGTTAGACAGTGACAGGTTAGCTTATGGAGAGTAAAGAGTCCAGACTGGGGAATAGGGTAATGACTACTAGGAAGTGGTTCTGGACAAAAAGACACAAATACAAGACTGAGTACAAAGCTTTCCCCAGCATGCCTTTGATGTATTGCACCCACAGCAATCCAAGGGAAAGTTGTTGACTCTGTCAATGTTACAAGGCACTCTGACTGAAAGGGATCATTCCCCACAATACTTCCTGCAGCTTTTCATGTTTTGGCTGATCAAATTTAACACTGTGCACCACAACGTACTTGTAGTGGCTTGAAATGCAACTTTTCACAAGAAATTTGAAAAATATCAAGTACTGTAAATGCACTCAATTTTGCCTGTATAAATTTTCACAGTCTTTGCATTTCAGGGAATGCACTGAAGTTTTGATGTCACAATTTTGGACACATTTCCAACTAAAGTAAAACTGATGTTAAAAGTCCTATTTCGTGGTTTTATTGTTTTAATGTTTTGCACCTTTAGCAAAATAAGCAACCTTGCGAGATTAACTTGTGTTCAATCAGTATTCTCCAAAACTCTTTCAATTTTTTAAAAGCATATAATTTCCTATTAACCCTCTCAATTAGATGCTGGCAATCTTTCCATCAGCTTTTTAAATGTGTTTTATACCACATCTTTTTACTTGTGTGGGAATCACCAACCACTTCACTTGTAATAAAATATATATATATCAACTAAATGTCCATCATATACTTATCAATGATACAATCATACTGATGTCAAGCCAGTATCTTCAATGATTCCAATGCATTTGTTGTTTTGCTGTTTACTCTAAAATATGTACAGTGAAACTTTATTATAATGGCATTGTCTGTTCCCAGTAAAGTGATTCGTATATTTCTGTTTATGTCACAAAAATGAGCCCAATAGCAATGAAACTTAACTTTAAGTCTCTTAAGAACTTACAAGTGCCCTTCTAAGGTGGACATGCTGGATATCTGAGTGTCATTAGGGTCATGTTAAACTGTATAATTGCAAAAGCTAATACTCAGTTTCTCCAATGAATGTAAAATAACTTCAGACCCACATCAGCCAATGGGTGTATGTGATGAGTTGATCAAAAGGTTTCATACATGTGCCTGATTTGTATTTGTGATGTACTTGTAACCCTTTCAGTGCCAAATTTTGGACTGAGTCAACACCTTTTCTTGGCAAGCATTGCACTGACAAAAGTGTGATGCTTGCCTTAGACCATCACACCCACACACTTGTAAACACTGTTCGACTGAGTAAACAAGTAGTGTTCAACTTAAGTGCATCACATTTTGAATCGATTAGGAATGCCAAATTGGAGAAACTGTAGGTCAACTGTTTCAAATGGATGTTTGCAATTCTGTCAACAGATGGTGTTGCGTGTATGTAAACAAAGCATTCTGGCCTACCTCGAAAAATTTTAACACCGCAAACTGTTTGCTTCAAGTTTAAACCATGGAAACACAAATCATAGATTCTTTTGGACAGATAAGCTTTATTCACCCTCATAAAACAAAAGAAAAAGTTCATTATAAATTGCTTGTTGGAGCCATGGTTTAGTGCTGATACTAACACTGGCCAAAGGTTAAAATGCAGCCATCTGATTGGCTATCGCCCACTGGCCATCACAGAACATAATTTTATCCAGTAATTATAGCTGTGATTTTTTTTTGCACCAAACTACTAAGAAAACAAATGAAAACAACTTCAATTTATTTCAATAAAGAATGCCTATGTATACCTCAGCGTACACATGAAAATGGGCGATGCAGGACCCACAAAAATTGGGTCATACATGTATTTGAAAACACAATGTGCTTGACGTGCCTAACAAGAAATTTTTATCTGCGGAAAACTGATGCACAGAGACTTGAGCAAATTACAATTTATCTGGGGATATGGTATGCTAGAAAGGAACATGGTCAATTGATCTTACTTTTGAGTTTGATAGATACATGTATGTTTAAAGGACCACAGGCATTGGCTGCGGCGAACACGCTACTTTGAGTTTAATCCCCGCGAACAAGGGACAGCAGGCTGGTGACCTTTGCACTCTGGTGATATGCACTGACATTCGTGCTGTGGTGATATGGACAGGGTTATCATCCAGTCTGTATTTTCCAGCTTTTCTGGATGATACTGCTATAATTACTGCATAAAGTGATCTACAGCTGTCTGAATTCACAGATTCACCATCCTGGCACTTACAACACGGATGAAGACTCCTCCTCCATGCTCACACTGGCACTGTAAAGGTTGTCACACAATACTCTGTGACTTCAGTCACCCCCCCCCCCCCACAAAAAAAAATATATATATATATATATATATATATATATATATATATATATATATAATGTACAATGTATATCACACAAAATAAGTGAACTATGAACTATGGCATCATGCTTCTTGACCCTGTGATGAACCTATTACTGCACCACTTGGGGTTGACCTCCTCAGAGTCAAACTGTGAACATGATCACACCTGTCACTTTAAGGTGTCAGTCCTGGCTAGCTGAGCGCTACATCCCAACATGAATGGTAAACATACAGGCCTGTACTTTTTTTTTTCTTCAAACAAATGAAATCTGAACTGAAAATGGAAAAGTATGGCCAAGCCTTTGAAGGTGTCACACTAAACACCAAAACAAACATGAACTCACCAAAACCCATCTGAACTCACCATTTTCTGATATTGTAGTACATCTACAAGGGCAGAGGCTCCAACTCTCCCGCTTTTCAGGGGAAATTGAAAATTCTCCTGACCTCCCGCTTGCTACAAACAACCTCCCGCCCACTGAGGGGTTTCAGTTAATATATATATATATGTGGCACTATGCTATACACAAGCTTGGCAATTATTGTTATTTTTTAAGATTTAACTCCCCAGAATTCATCAGAAAGCACCATTTTTATTTGAAATTTGAAAAATTTTCCCAGCCAGCCCCCCTCCCGTACCCTCCCCCCGCTCGGTCGCGTTGCGACCTCATGGTCTCCCTCTGGGCAACTCCCTGGGAGGGAGATTCCTCCTCTCTGGTACTCTCCTAGGTTGGAGCCTCTGCAAGGGGTACATGTAGCTATAAACACCAAATCCCTAGAAGTGATGAAGCCAAGAAGTTAGGTCCACAATGAACCAAAACAGACATTCCTATTGGTATGATAGGGTCCAAAACTAATCAATGTGCATGTATGCCATATGGTAATATGATTCCAAACACACTGAAGAGAGCATTTCAGCTCAAACCATACCATATGATACATGTTATAGGGCCCTGCACTGTCAAATATTCTCAAAACAATTACATGTAATGTTGCCATCACGCCGAATTGAAACTCAAGGAGATGGATAAGTAACCTCAGAGAGATTCATATTAATCATGTTAATAGGAAATATTTAAAAGGAAAATAAGCCATCAATGAAA